>JAOXJP010196873.1:0-12144 GCA_025762735.1 Platanus orientalis
ACCACACTTAGTTATGTATTGTTTTGTTTGAAGCCTTCATTAGCATGAGATTATAAATAGTACAACATGTTAAATTTTGGTTTATGTTAATTTATGGGATTATTGTTATAAGTATGATAAAACATGTGATTGTTTTGTATTAAGAGGTAAGTTTTGATAAAAAGTACAATTTATAAAATTAGTATGATTTGTATTTGAAGATGAGAGGGAAGTTATGTGATATATGAGAGCTATGAATGATTTGTAAATCTTAAAGGTTATATTTGAAGAAGTTAGTGATTAAGAGTTCAATTATGGTTATTGCTATGAAACTTATTATGGTTTATTATTTTAAAGATCCCTTGTGGATTATGTTTCAAAGAGAGTATTTGTTAGAGATGGACACCATAGTTGTTATATATTCAGAGACCCCCTCAGAGGTTTTGTCTTTGGGACATTATTTAGAAACTCCCTCTGAGGTTTTGTATCTGAGACAGATTATTCAGATACCCCCTCAGGGGTTTTGTGTCTGGGACAGATTATTCACAGACCCCCTTAGAAGTTTTGTATCTATGACAGATTATTTAGAGACCTCTTCAAAAGTTTTGTATCTGAGACAAATTATTTAGAGATCTAATCACATGATCTGTATATGAGAACTATTCAGAGACCTACTCACAGGTTTTGTATATGAGAACCATTCAGATACCTACTCACAGGTTTTGTATGCGAGAACCATTCAGAGACCAATTCACAGGTTTTGTATGTGAGAATCATTCAGAGACCTACTCATAGGTTTTGTATGTGAAATAACCACTATGTATTGGAAGTCCTTAATCGGAAGATTATTTGTTTCAAGAAATACATTGGAGATTTTAGAAAAATTGAATATAAGAAAGCTTAAATGATTGTATTAGGAGACCATTAGATGGTTACGAACAAGTGAGCATTAGTGTTTCAAAGATCCTAGGAGGATTATATGTAATAGAACTGCTAGAACTTTAGAAGTTCCATAAGTAAAGTTTGGTATAAGAATGATAGATTCTTGTGTGATAAGTCTAACTATTAAGTTTCGGTTTCTATAAGTAAAAACATAAGATAAGTTTTGATTTTAAAGTTATTGCATAAGAAAGTGTAGAAATTGCATAAAGAGTTTTCAACATGTTTAGAAATCTCAGTTCATTTATGTTTTCAGTAAAATAATTTTTTTAAAAAAATATTTGTGCTAAATCTTGATTCATATTCTATTGTAGCTTTTAGTTATTACCTATATGCTATGGATTCATCCATCCATATTGTTGTTTTTCTAGATTAACTCTTTCTCTCTCTCTCTCTCTATATATATATATATGTTGTAAGCAGGTGAGCCTATGATGCACTATGAGATATGACATAATACAAAAAGAAGATGAATTAGAATATTTACTTTTTGTTATTTATTTTGGTCATATGTTCAGAACTTTTATTTCAATTTATGTTTATAGACTATGTTGGAGATTATTTTGTTATGAGGTTATGAGAGATTGATTCAAATTTAGTTATGAGAAGTTTATTTAAAGGGTTAAAGTTATTTGAAAAGATTTTATTTTTAATGGTTAGATTCCTTCCACTATAATGTTAATGATTTATAAGTTAGATTCTGCTTCATATGGTAATGGTATGGTTAGAAGTTTATTTTTCTCTACATTTATGAAAGGTAATGTGTGATCTAATTAAATGGAAGGATTTAATGGTAAAGAAAAGAAAATTTTTTAAGGGCCCTTTAACATTATTCTGCTAAGAAGGGCCTTGAGTAAGAAAAACAAGAAGAAGAGTGTTAAGAATTAACACCTCGGAGTCTTATCTAGTGATGGGATTTTAGGGAGTTACAGTGTCCTACATAATTCCCCTAGGACCAAGATAGTCTTCTAAAATTTTTCTAGGACAAGGGTTTCAAAACAAGTCCACATGTTCCAAAACGATTTGTCAAATCCATGCTTATGTAAAGTAAATTAACTACTACATAAGTATGCCATAAAATATCCATGCGTTTTATCTCATGTAAGATCCAAAACCAACATGCCAAATGTGATGAAACCAAGGGGCTCAAAATATTCTAAAACCTGTTTAAAAATACAAATGAAATGCTCCATGAAAGCATTGAGGGAAAACATGCTAGAAGTAACATGCTCATGCCACCAAAATTTACAAATGTATGCAAAGCCTAACAAAGTACAATGAGATTCTAAGATTCTAACATGAGAATCAATAGAATTTACACAAACCAATATAGGCTATCATGAAATAGAAAGAGTTTACCAATTATAACAATAAACTTATGCAAAGAATCCAAAGGCATCCAATAGACATGTAAAATGTAGAGAAATAATCATGTGGCATTTTATCAAACATGTAGAGTGTAAGAATTTAGGAATTCAACGGGAAATTAAAGGGTTATCTAAAATACACTACTAAGATCCTTATAAATCATACAACTCTTATAAACCTAACTCCTAAACCTTTTCAAATAGATTAGGGATCAACCAACTCATTCAACAAAGCTCCAACATCAAGAAAATAGCTCTATAACCCAAGAAATCATGGAAACAATGGAGAAATTTCCATTTAACATGCTCACATTAAAGAAACCATGACCTAACATAGAAAAACTATCATTTACAAGGAGAATAAAGATGAATCCGCTAAAATAAAGCTTATACACAACAAATCTAAGAACCTAAGAAGGAAAAGTGAGCATAAACCGAATATCCACTCACTCAAAGCTAATCCTCTTTGTCTTAAAGAGAAATCTCCTCCAAAACTTCATTTCCTTTGGCAATCCCTCCTTTTTTTATGAGTAAACAAAGTATTCCATAATTAAAAATTATAATCTAAGGTAGGAAACAATAAATCAAGCCTACTTTAAGTTATATCTAGGTTTTTAGTGCTTACAAGCCTTGGAGAAGATGATTCCTCTCTTTTCTCCCAAATCTCCAACTTCTTTTACTCTTTCTCTTTGTGTATTAAGTGGTCTAAAGAGCCTTAATTAGGTCTAAAAGGGATTATGATTCGTCTAAAACGCGATCCCACACATGTGGAGGTCAAATTGAAGTTTAACATGTCATCCTGTACGTGTTATCTATATTTATATTGGAATTTGAGTCGTGATCGGCCAGGGAAATTTCGTGATTGGTCACACTTTGTCTGAGTAAGACCGAGGGCTATCAATCGGGCTGGGCTGAGCCAGGCCGAGGTCTGCCCAAACTCAGCCCGAAATGTTTTACCCCTGCCCAAACTCAGCCCGAATAAACTTCGGGCTTAAAAACTTGGCCCAAACTTAGCCCATTTCAAAACAACTGGCTTCGGGCCGAGTTCGGGCTGCCCGAATTAAAATTCTTTTCTTAATTTTTGGGTTGATTTTAAGCTCATAGTTACCCCTAAATACATATTATATTGGGGTTTTTTAACAGTTGATAGTTGAACTATTTGATGATAGTGAATTTGTTAAAAATATATGGATCCAAAATGAATAAAAATAAAAAAAATGTAGAGTTAATATCACCATATAAATAAAATTATTATTTGCTAACTAGTTCGGACTGGGCTAGGCCTCGGGCTGAACTTGAGCCTGCCCAAACACGGCCAAAATAAAATTTCGGGCCTAAAAGTTGGGCCCAAATTCAGCCCAGCCCGGAAATAGGTTGGCCTAGCCCGATTATTTTTCGGGCTGGACATGTTGGGCTTCGGATCAGCCCAGCCCAATTGACAGCCTTAGAAAGACCCAAATGTTGTGATCTGTGCTTGTGACGTGTGTGATCGGTCACACCTGGAGGTCTCGTGATCGGTTATGAAAAAGTGTGATTAGTCACACTTGAAATTTTGAATTTTTTGGTCTTTTCCACTTTGAGTCTCCAATGTCCAACCCAATTGGTCCAAGGGTTCCCTTGGTTCACTTTAGGCCACGTTTAAATCTCTTGAGCTTTGAGGGCGGTCGTCTTGCTCACAATTACCAAGGATCCAATTAGACACATAGTGTCAGGTCTGGGTTTTCTAAACTAACTTGATTTAGGTACGGGGTGTTACAAAAGCAGTGTTTTATTAAGTCAATTTTGGTCCCACACTTGTAGGAATTAATAGCCCCCTAAGCTGTCTTACACCAATTTTGGTATCAGAGCCAGGTTCCTCCTATCCATTACTTATTCCCCTACAACACTACCATGGTTACCAATGTAAAATTAGCATCAAAGTGGAAGCACACTCTTAAGAGATTGCAACCACAAAGAAAGATTTGGGTCAATTAATATCACGAATGGACAAATTAGAGGACAAAATGGAGTCTATACAAGCTACCCTAGACAAGTTAATTGCTGTTGACTTAGGGAAAGAAGGCAATAAAAGATAGCCCACACTTGGTTCATCTTATTTTGGCCCTGTTCCACCTATTGGTAAGAATTCCATCATCAAGGAAAAGGATGGTGTGACGTGTTTATCACCACCCATTCTTATGCCACAAGTCATGCCCAAGTTCAAGCATTTGCTAAGGCATGTGAAGCTCCCAATCAAATCCAAGGCAAAGAAGCACTCTTCATCTAGGCTTGCTAATTTGCATTTGAAGTCTATTCTTGGTTCTCCACCACATTTGTCACCTCTCTTGTGGATTCTAGATCGATCATCAAGTGGAAGCTATGATGGAGATTGGCTGGTTCTGAAATCGAGGAAGAATTTTTTCCCCCTTGGGAGAATGATGCAACCAATGGGAAGAAACTTCTTTATGTTCCACCCCACAAGAGGGCTAGACTCAAAAGTCCATGCAAATTGGGAGAATTTTTTATGCAACTTTCACATGGATGGATAAAAGGTACTTCCTTTGGAGGCCCAAGCCCAATCACAAGCAACCAAGGAGTGCTAGCCGAGTGGGGTAGTAAGTGTTTGGGGTAATTTTTGTAATTAAGGCAAGTGTGCCATGAGTATTGTTGGGAATCAGGCTACTTGAAAGCCAAGGTTATTTAGGTCTTTTTAGTAGGATCAAGAGTCAAATCAAGGGCTCACATGGGCTGGTCGACAGTCCCTTTTTTCTAATTATTATTTAGGTTGTTTTTGTTTTTAGAAATTATTATTAGGAAGGTCTTGTTAAGAGTCTAAAGTTTCTATTTTTGGAAACTCCTATAGTTTGAGTATTAGGGTATTTATATGTGGTGGTCGACACATGTATGGGGGTGAAGTTTTGGAATAATTTTTTTTTTTTTGTGATTTTGAAACCCACAAGTGGGCTCTCTTCTCTCTTTCCTCTTGTCGAAGACCCCTTTTAGTCTCCTTTTCTCTCTCTTATCCCATCTCCATCGACCCCAACTCTTTTCCCTCTTCTCTTTCTTCCTTCCTCTTCCATTCTTCTATTTCTTTCAATCTTCTCTTCTGTTCTTAAACATCCTCCCAAATCAAGTACCCAAAGAACCTAATTGACTGGATTATTGAAATACAGTTTGCTGTCTGGCACAATTGGGACAGCAGACTAGCTGGTCAATTTGAATAACCCCATCACACCTACCATCTCAGGTAATATCTCTCTCGTTTTTGTCAGGTTTTATGCTTTATTTAGTTCTATTTTTATTCCCTTAAACTCTATTTAGATCTCACTCTTAAATCCCTGTGTTCTGATTTTTTTACTTGACCCATACTTTGTAAACCAGAATTTTCTGGGTTGGAAAAACAACAAAATCACCCCTCCTTTACACCCGCTTTCCATTCTTTTCATTTAGGGTTTTATTTTCCTATCAGATCCCTCTCAAACCCCATTAAATTCCCCTTTGATTTTTGATAGTTATTCTTGCATTTTCATATGTTGTTTTAGGGTTTTTCTATTAAAGAGACTAATTGGACTGATATTCTTAAAGTTTGATAAATCAAGTCTTATAAAAAACTTGTGAATTTTTGAACATAGAACCCTTATGTACATTAGAATCCACTTGTAAAATTTTGATGCACAACCAGGGGTATTTTGGTCATTTCATATATTCTAACCAGAAATTCTAGAATTGCCCCTAGTTGATATTTCATCTTCGAAAATCTTGTTTCAGTCTCTGTTAAGCCCTTTACAGCTGGTGCTTACCTCCTTCTCAAGTACTTCCTCTGCATAATCGGGTATTAGAGCCAGGTTATAGTTGGTCCCTACCCAACTATGTTCCTGTGGGTTTTGGTGGAATATTCTTATAGCCAGATTACAACTAATTCTTATCTAGCTGTGATCCATGGGAATTTTAACCCTAGACTATAAAAGTATGTGAGGATCACATAGGCAGGAGAAGGTACAGAGATGAGATATAAATCAGAAATTGAGATCAAGTGTGAACTTAATAGGGTTATGCATGAAATGTCAATAAAAGAAAGAAGAGGGGGAGAGAGAAGAGATCCCACTAATGGGTTTCAAAATCACTAAAAATTTTATTCCAAAACTTCACTGCCATACTTGTGTTGACCACCACATATAAAGACCTTAATACTCAAACTATAGAAGTTTCCAAAAATAGAAACTTTGGACTCTTTACTAGATCTTCCTAATAATAATTTCTGAAAACAAAAACAACCTAAATAATAAAAAGAAAGGGACTGTCGACCAGCCTATGTGGACCCTTACTTTTGACTCTTGACCCTACTGAGAAGACCTAAATCACCTTGGCTTTCAAGTAGCCTTATTCCCAACAATACCCATGGCACACTTGCTTTATTACAAAAAAGTTACCCCAAACACTTACTACCCTACTTGGCTAGCACTCCTTGGTTCCTTGTGATTGGGCTTGGGCCTCCAAAGGAGGTACTTTTTATCCATCCATGTGAGGTTTGCTACATTTATTTTAGAGTTTAGGATGTTAGAGGTTTATTTGTAATAAGGCCTAAAGGCCATGGGTAGTTTATGACTTTTAAGTTTTGGGGTTTTTATGTTATAAGGCTTGAAAGCCAATGTCAATTTAGGGTATTAGAGTAATCCCATAACTTACTTTTAGCGTAAGTTTTTTAAAGGTCAAAACTTTCCCTTTTGGCTAGATTTTGGTGTTTTTAGAAAGGATCTTCAGCTATCTTTCAAAAGAGACCAAGATTGCTCAAATCTGCGGTGATTTAGGAGAGTTGTGATCAAATTGCTAAAGGGGTACAAATGAGTGATGAGAATAGTGTTTTAGAAGTTCGGTGAGTTTAAGAGTCAATGTGTGGCTGGTCGACAACCTCTCTTAGGGTATTTTTAGAAGTTTTTTATTTAGCAGTTTTAGGATTTAGTCATTTAATATTGAGTTAGGAGTTTCTATTTTGAGAACTTCAAAAATTGCTGTTTTGAAGCTTATAAAAGGGGGCTATACGACTTGTATTGGATCAGTGAATACTAAGGTCATTACTCAGTGTTGGTCCCATAACTACAGGGTGCTGGGATGGTTGGATTGGAGACCGACTTAACCTTTGGCTTTTTTGCACAAGTGACTACTCACAAGACTCGAACCTGTGTTTACAAAATGGTTCTCTCTCACTACAATAGTGAATAAAGAGAAGTTTAGTAGAAATGGTATGAATAATGTATACTTGTATACGGAGTTGGATTAGTGACTGTATAAATAAAATTGAGAGTTTCTGTGATTCTTTTCTCTAGGGGTTGGTGCGATTGGTATCCTCCTTCTTCTTCCTTGTTCTACTTTGCCTTCTTCCTCTTATTATTGTCATTATCTTCTTCTTCTTGTCACAATCTTATGTTGCTGAATTTTGAAGAAACTGTATAGCTGAGAAAACTCTAAATATTCACAATCAGAAACATTGGAACTTACCTGTTGAGGTGTTGCCCAACGGTCTGCAGAATTTTAGAACTTTACATGGGTTTTCCATCAAAATTTCCCTCTCCTGGAGCAAGGTTTTAGGACTTCTCTTTGGAGGGTTTTTGACCTTGTAACTTTAAGTATCTAATTCCCACAACTCCTCTTGATCCCTCTGCCGACCCTAATTCAGTTCTTCATACTCTTATTGCTGGAATCCTAGATCAGGCTGGTAAATTCTACGTTTTATATACTTCTATACATCACTTTTATATATCAGATTGACCTGAAATTTTGTATGCTTTTTCATCTATCAATCCTATATGGGCCTGCAAAATTTCGTCCCATTCTAATTATTCTGCGGGGGTATTTTGGTAATTTCTCTCTTGCTGCACATAATGTCCAGAACCTTTTTTTTTTGTAAGATTACCTTGATCTAAAGTGTTGTTTTAGGTTAATTTTGGGCCCACACAGGAATCAACAGCCCCCTGGGCTGTCTTGCACCACGTGGAGACAGGTAAGATGATTGATAGAGGCCATGTGGATTAAGGGCTGTACCTTATGGATGAATGTCCACACGTTGCATCTCTAATTCAACAAACACCAACTTCTCTTATTCCTTCCTCTTTCCAGAAAGATCAACTACTGTAGTGGAATTATCATCTTGACCATATATTGTTTCCTTTGTTAAAGAGACTGTTTCCAATGTTTTTGTATTGTTGCCTCAGATTTTCATTGCGAAATAGTACGAGTAGAAGTACTTCCCCGTTTTCTCTTGTTCATTTAGATGTGTGGGACCTATTTAATAGTCTCCTTGTTTGGCTTTTGTGTTTTTTTTGGTGACTGCTCTAGGGTTACATTTATTTGTTGTACTCTAAGCATAAAGTTTTTTTTTCCAGCCTTTTAGTTGTTTCATAAATTGGTTGAAACTCAGTTTGATACTAAACTTAAGGTTCTTCATTTTGATAATGGTGTTGCTGAGTGAAAAAAATATCACCTATTAGAAAACACTCATGCTTTACTTTTCACCATGAATGTTTCCAAAGTATCATGGGCTGATGCCTTTCAGATAGCTGCATACTTGATGAACCATATGCCTTCCTGCATCTTTCGTTTCAAATCAAGTACACAAGTATTAAAAATAAACAACTACTAAAGACATTAGGGTTTTGTCTCTTGAACCAAATGAGAAACTAAAATTTTCTAGTTACTAAAGAAATGTACTAAAAACAAACAATTACTAAATACCTATTAATAATGGACTAAGTTAGAAACTTGGGTTTACCCCTCTTGACAATCCTAATTCCACCTTTTATTTGCTAAACCCTAAAATAAAATAAACCTACTGAAAAAAGACATTATTCCTGTGACATATTGATAACCCCTTTAGTAATTTGGTCATAACTTTCCCAAATCACATTGGATTTATGAGATATTGGTCCTGTTTGAAGGGTAATTGAATAACCTTTCAAATGATACCAAAATCAATCCAAAAAGGCAAGTTTTTGAGCTATGTAAAATCAGAGCTAAAAGTGAGTAACAAGATTACAACTTAATGTAAATAAAACCTAGTAAACCTACAGGCTAAACTCTAAGTGGGCCCCACTTGATCATCCATGATCATCTAATTTCTTCTTGATGATCTTGGATACTCCTGCATCACTTAGGGGTGCAAGTTGGGCTACGATGGGCTGGGTAGAGCCGTAGAGGTCAGCACAAACTTGATTCGAGTTATTACAGCCAAGTCCATACTCGGCCTGGGCCTGAACTCACCCCAATTTTAAAAAGTGGGCTTCAGGCTGAACTTGGGCTGGCCCAAACCTAACTGCCCGTAGGTGGAGTTGGGGCTAGCCAAAACTTAACATCCCTTGGTTGAGGACAGACTGAGTGCATACCCTAGATTATATCCCGTTTGAGCTGGGTTCGGACTGCCTCCTAACTGAGTTTGATATGAGTTTGGGCCAAACTATATTACTGTAGTTCTGGTCGGGCTAGTATGGACTTCGGGCTGGGAGTATGACTAACTAAACTTGGTCCTTGTGTTAATTTGGGTCTGAAAGCTGGGCCCGAAGTAAGCCCAAACTGAATTTAACCTAGCCCAGCCTACCCCTTCGGGTTGAACAGATTAGGCTTTGGGCCAGCCCAGCCCAATTTGCAGCCTTAGCAAGACTTCCCCCTCGAATACTGATTCTCACCTTCCTAGTCTTCAAAAGCAGATGTTCTCGGATCAACTTTCTCAAAACATCCACAGGTTTCTCCCTTCTAGGGCCCACCCTGTCCAGAGGAAGGTCATAATTATTGTCCTTGTTGATAGCTTCTTTGACCATCGAATAGGGACGTCTCTCATTGGATGAAGCACATGATATCTAATATTTTCCATTTTTCTTTTATGCATCTTTTTAACTGTTTGTTCTTAAAGTTTTGTCATTCTTTTATGATGTTCTGATCTGAATTCATTTTGGGTTACATTTTTATACGTGTTTAGATGATTGTTTCATGTAGTTTAAAATTTTCCTTGGTATGCTGTTTTCTGATATATAAGTTTCTATGCATTTTGTGATAGGTGTGGTGCTAAACAGTCTGGCAATCTAGGTTCATCTGATGCAGAACTTGATGGAATACTTGGATTTGGACAGTCGAATTCGTCTATGCTTTCACAGCTAGCATCATCTGGAAAAGTGAAAAAGATGTTTTCTCACTGCTTAGGTCATGTAAATGGAGGTGGAATCTTTGCTATTGGACATGTGTTGCAGCCAAAAGTAAAAACAACTCCATTGGTACCAAATCAGTATGTGATGTTATCTTACATCGTGATTGGTTTGTAAATAGCCTTTTAATCCATAAAGTTCTTATTTATGGTTTCACGATGATGTTTTGTGTAATTTTTGCTAGGATTTTTAGTAGCAAATATTTGGATGGAAATGCATGTGTTTTACATGAACAAATGTGATAACTTCTCCTATTGATTTAATTAACTAGTCCAAATTAAGTAGCATGTTAACACAGGTAAGTTTGCTTTATTTTCTCTTCCATCTCTTTATTGTCTGATTATCTTGCAGCAATTAAAACTAGTATGTGATTTAGACATTTCTTGGTGGCCTTGTAGGAAATGTATGGCACCATGTTTAAATGTAAGTGTAAGGGTTAGTGGCAAATGAGTAAATGCATAAATCTTCATTATCACCAGTAGATTAAAGAAAGAGATCTCAATATTTTTACTCTTTGTGCTGATTCATGGTTTAACTTCTGTTGGCCACTGGTTGAAATTGAAATAGTATTAGGGAGAACTAAAACCAGTTTCTTGTTCTAAAGAAAATGATGTCAGATACTATTGGAGCGTTATTTAACATTCCAATACTATTGTTTACGTAGTTTTGAAAACCGGACCGAACAAGCAGTCGAACCTGGTTTAACATGAACTGGACACCTATCTGGTTCTTTGTAGCCTCAATACCGGACTGCACCAAATACCACCTCTTACCGACTGGTTTTTGCAAACTTTCTGGTTTTTAATGAACCACCAGTTTTTAAAGAACATGTTTTTAACATAGTTTTGAAACCATAGGTATATAAAGCTCTGATAAACCCTCTTCCCACCTTATCCTCTTTTATTTTCTTTTTCTCAAACACCCTAAATACTAGAAAAGCTTTGTCTTTGGACTAGTCATGCCACCAAATTAGCAAATACCTTGTCTAGCATATGGTAAGAGAGGTAATCAGCCTTAACAAATATGAATAGATAATTTGCAAAAATACAATTATAGCATATCAGAGCGTAGGAGAAGACCCGGAGTAACTGAGTATGAAGAAAGCTACATAGGAGACCTGCCAACATCAACAGGCCATACACTGGCATCAGCAGTCTGTCTAGTGATGTCAGCCATGTGTAAGAGGCAAGTGTAGATCTTGGGTTGCCTGGTCGTTTGGAGTTGTTTGGCTGAAGATTCGAGGACATTTAAAGGTGTTTCAATTTTTTATGTATTTTACAAGGGTTTTCAAATGAATTTCCATATTTTTGAAAATCATTAGATCTGCTTGGTTTGAGAAGCTTTTGAATAAGAAATTTAGTAGATCTCAGGTCATTTTTCTACTGCAGAACTATTGCAACAAGTTTGGAGAAGTTTGGTTGAGATTTGACAGAGTTATGACAAAAGTATGTTTGAGGGTTTAAAGTCCAATGCTAGAACTCAAGTTCTTGGGAATTTTTTCGCCTGTTCTTGAGATTTGATGTTGTATACGATCTGTTTTGAGTTGATTGATACATTTGATGAATTTAGCTCGAGTTTAATAATTGATATTACTGTTTAAAGCATGATGTTGTCTTGATTGATGAGACTAGAGAGGGGGTAAATGCCAAGTTAGAACTATGGAGGGGTGTTTTAGAATCAAAGGGTTTTAG
>JAOXJP010196884.1:0-12144 GCA_025762735.1 Platanus orientalis
ATTAATAAAATAACATAGGGTATTTTGGGTATTTTGTGTTTTATAAAACTCCTCACAGTCGCTTGAGGGAGGAGGGCATTTTAGTCATTTGAATAGGCTTAAATTATCAATGAAGGTATTTTGGTCACATGTTATTTTATAAGAAGGAATTGGAAATAACAGCCTCTGGGTAGTTATTTCAATTCCACTAATTTAGGGTTTCAATTCTTCATTCTAATTCCTTGGGGATTTGACCTAAATCCATTTATGTGATTTGAAATCTATTCCAAACAATGGAAATGGATTTGAGTACCCCAATTCCATTTCTACTCTTCCAATTCCTTAAATCCAAACGTGCCCTAAGTGAAGTATTATTGATGTTAAACCCTGGTCACACACAGCTTTTCACGCATTAGAGTAGGTAAAAAGGTCATTTTTGACATTATTATTATTATTTTTCATATTTTTGAGTTTGGAGCAATTGAAAATTTTTTGAGCGCTCCAACTACTTTCAAGGGTTCCACTTTTTCTCTAGTGTTTCAAGGTTCTCCAGAGAACCCTAAGATTATAGAGCACTCCAAAAAATCTCGAGTGCTCCAAACCCCTTTTTCGAGTGCTCCACCAAAGCTCTAGTGCTCCAGTTTTTCTCAAGCATTCAAAAATGTTAGATTTTGAATTTTGGGTTCTTTTGGCTTGGTTTCATCTCCAATGTGTATAGATAACTTAATTATCCAGTTAGGTTCTTAAATTACCTATCACAATGGATTCTATATCAGTTTTGGGTTCTTCATATAGGCTAAACTTATCCATTAAATTCTCATTTTCAAAATAGGTTAAACTTTGTTGAGTGTTACAATATGCCCCTCTATTAGCAAGAAAATCCTATACAGCAGAGAACAATACACACTTCATAGAAGGGTGGGCCTGAAATCCTCTGTGACTCCTTCCTCTGTGATGCACGAGGGCCGAGGCGGGGGGGAATCAATTCACTTCTAGAGTTGTCACTTCACCCCCCCAAAAAGTGAATTGATTCCCCCCCTCTGTCTCTGCTGCTACCCGAGTGTCAGAGAGGGGGGTGGCGCAGAGGATATCGCCCCAAAAGGGTGTGGGCCTCACACAAAAAGTGCTTGAGATCCACAACCCCGTAAGTAGGTGTACTGTCCTTCCAGTGCAAAAGATCTACCCCTTCTCTGTTATGTGATAAGGAGCAAATGTTTTACTCCCAATTTATATGCCCCCAAACACAAAGTCTGGTATGAGATGTCATTTTTGAAATTTGTTTTTATGGTTTTAACCCTAAACACCATAACCTTTGTATATGGGATGGGGTATCGGGGATCATACAAATTAGGCGTAGAACATTTGCTCTCTCTGTGATATTGGCTGTCTCTCTCACCAGTTGTGTGCATGTCTCTTGATAAAGTAGCTGCCTGTGAATCCGGGTGGCGCTTTTAAAAAAGAGAAGAAAGAAACAGGGTGTACTTGTGGTTTATTTAAGAAATATATAAATTTTGCAAAATATGATATATGAGGACCAAATGCACCATAAATCAACGCCTCGCATTATAACTTATTAATGGGATATGTTCATAGTCTTAAGACCGGTTCACCATTGGTCCAACCCGGTCTGACCAGCAGCTTGATGACTATCTAGTGAACCCAATGAAATCCATTGACTTTGGAAATAAAATGGAAAGTAATTAAGTTTAACTATGGTTTAAAAATTAACCGACTCAATTGATTGTCTTGTCCAATTATCTAATTGATTTAGTAGTTTAATCAATAATTAATAGGACATTTTTAGGAGACTTTTAGGCCATTCCTCATTTTTGTTTAGGGCATTTCCTCACAAATAAGCTTAACCATCAGGTTAAAGCAATATTTATGATTTCAACTTCTGGTAATTATGGTTTAATCGTATCTTAAACATATCGAACCACTCAATGCCACTTGGGAGTCATCAGGTCGTTGGACCGGGTTAGATTATTAAAATCATGTTTTTCTTAAAAGAACAAAAATAATTGGGTGAAACCCATATGGGTGAGGTAGTTACTGCTGTGATTAGAATGGACATACTACTACCTGCCCTAGAAATATATGTTGATTTTGGCCTCTTCGGTGAAAACACTTCTTCAACAAAGAAAAACCTTTTCATGCATGTGGATGTTGACAAACCTCAACCCTTTTTGAGTTGGCTAATTGAAGAAACTTAAAGAGATCATTAAAATAATTAAAAAGAAGATATGGTTATAAGAAATGGAGAAAATAAAGAGAGAAGGAATAAAGCTCTCACTACAATATTTTATTCAAAACAAATGTTCTGTGACCAAAAAGTGTGTGACCCTCTGTGGCCACGCTGTAGGACAACATGTGGTGTGTAAGGGTTACAGATGTCAAAAAAGCAAATGCTCAAAAGGAGACACCAAGTTCAAAACACAGTTTGTAGCATGGTCACAGAGTCACACATATACCTTTTGGCCAGACAATCAGTCTCCTAGTTTATTTTTCCATGGTAAGCATCTGGTGCAGTCCTAATAAAAAAAGTCTATAAATTTTTTCCACTAAAGTGTACTTTGGGCTAAGGCATTCTTGTAATTTCAAGCTTTTCTTAAAGAATGATTTGGTCCACAAATTCACAAGAATCCCTGATTAAGAGAAAAGAGAAGACAGCCAGACTGTTCGGAAGCTCAAGGAATTTTCTGTCCCCCACCACCCTAACCTCACAAGTCACCATCTTTCCGCGAAATCAATATTTGAATTAGACAACTCAAAGTTTGAGTTGGACGAAAATACCCCTTCCCTTTTGCCAAATGTACATAACTATAATTTCTTTACAAAAATGCAAATCTGGCAATTGAAATGGCAGGTTTCCTTGGGGATTTTTTTTTTGCCCATAAGTCTAGTCTGCCTGCAAGCAGGGTGTGAAATGGGTTGGATCTGGATGAGACCTATGTTGACCAGATCCGGGTGCAACTCAACCCATATCTACATATCCATATCATTCTGATGGAGCTGATCATTGACAAGGTACAAGTTGGATTTAGGGTTTTTCAGCACAATTTCGGATCGAGTAAATCTGGAGATTACGGACCAAATTAGATCTCAAATCGTGCGGCTAGAATATCATCTGAAATCACATGCCAAAGACAACTCGGTGTCCTGATCTAGTTAAAATGGATGCGGATCAAATCAGGAGTTGAGTTGACCCGCTCCATTTCATGCCGTAAACTGCAAGGAATGAGAATTATCATGCAATGATATGTTAATACAGTCTACTAAATTGTTTTTTCTCCCTCTTTTCTAAAGTAGAGTTTATTCTTTTCCTTCTCATCACATTCTATCCACAAGAACTGATAAGTTCTAACAAAAGCAGAAGGGAGTGACAATAAAATCAAGGGTACTTATGTAAATTCACTCTACCCAATCCTACATGTTGTAAAACTACTTACTCTGCCGCTCACTTTGGTTCACATTCTATCTCCATCTCTCATTTCATTGAGAACAAAGACAAAAGCTTTATTGGAATTTCATAATTTCCACTCACTCTCTCTATATTTTTTCTGGTTCCCTAAAATCTACAGTGGATATGATCGTCCTCTCTGCGAATCAGATGCAACCATTAGATACCCCCATATTCATCTTCTTTTCCTCTTCTCCCTTTCTCTGACGATTTCATCCACCAAACTACTCTTTTCTTTTGTGGGTATCTATGTTCTGCTGTAACTGTGCTGTAATTCATCAATGGCTGCCGCTACTGCTGCTCAAGTCTTTCAAAACAACAACTGCAACAACCATGAAGTTAGCAGACAAGAAATCCAGGGAGCCATTGCGAAAGCCGTCGAGCTCAGAGCTCTTCATGCTGCTTTGATGCAGGGGAATAGCCCTGTAAATGTTGGGTTGCCTAGCTCTTTTTCTCCTTCTCTGTCACGACCTGTTTCTCTGTTCTCTGCTCAAGATTACCCTGTTTTTACTCCGGTGAGTTTGAATCTTTTCTCTTTCTTTCTATCTTCTCTCCCCTCCCCTGTTTGTTGATTTTCCATGGATTCTTGAATTGGGTTTCTGTCCATGATTAATTTAGTCTGATTTTCTATATTGGTAGCTTTAATTAACTGTAATAATGAAGCTTTTAATGTTTAGAGTTTAAAACCCATACATTTAATCTCTTTTATTGTAGCAAATCACGACTCTTCTTCATTATCTTTCGCTTGATTCACTGAGTTGGTAAACATTTAAACAGAGTTATGAAGAGGAACCTTTACCTGGGTATCGCCAAATCCAATTGGAGAATCGAACCCTATCAAAAAATTGGGATAATTACAGGGTAGAAGAAGCAGATGAGGATGAAGCCGATCTGTCTGACAATAAAAAAGAAACTTCATCTTTGAAGAAAGGGTACTTGCCTCCTGGTTTGTTTGGCAGGGAACCACTCATCAATCCAGCTAAAGATCATATACCCATCCCAAGTCCTTGCACGAATCACATTGCCGTCCTTCAAACCTCACCTGGAATCGACTTCTTCAAGTCCCAAAGGAGATCCAGTTTTGGAGACATCAAAACCGTCACAACTTGCAATAAATGCAAGCCTGCAGTAATCAGTAGTGAAAGCGACAATGAAACCAAGAACATCAAAATTCAGAACACACCAATGCCTTCAACAGATTCCCACTTATCAGTTCAGTCCCAACCAAAGAACAGAGGACCCATCTTCTCATGGTTGATTCCTCGATTAAAGAAGAAGCACAAGAATGAAACTTCTTCAAGCAGAGCAGAATCTGAAGAAGTTTCTCAAATTTTCAAGGACATGGGAATTATGTCAGTGGAGTCCTTGAAAAAAGAGTTAATTAAAGCTAATGAGAACAGAGACGAAGCTTTAATGGAGGTTGCAGGGATGAAATCTTCCTTTGGGGAGCTGAAACAGAAGCTAGAGTACTTAGAGACTTACTGTGAAGAATTGAAGAAGGCCCTGAAACCAACAGTGCAGGGAAAGAATACCCAATCACCAGAAAACCCTGGTAATCCCCTGAAGAGAGGGAAATCGATTGATGGGAAGAGTGAAAGTGTCATGCCGGTCAGCCCTGAAGCAATGGTGGAGGGTTTCTTGCAAATAGTATCAGAGGCAAGATTATCAGTGAAACAATTCTGCAAGACCCTCGTTGGGCAGATTGAAGACACTGATAGTAACCTGATGGAAAAGCTAAATTTGCTTCTTCAACCATACAAATTGACTCTTAATTCGAAGAACTCGAAGGCGGTACTGTATCATTTAGAAGCTCTCATAAATCAATCTCTCTACCAGGACTTTGAGAACTGTGTATTCCAGAAGAACGGCTCGCCAAAGTTCTTAAATCCAAAGCAAGATCGCCAAGCCCAGTTCTCATTGTTTGTGGCACTGAGAAATTTAAGCTGGAATGAAGTGCTGAGGAAGGGAACCAAGTACTACAGTGAAGAATTCAGTAGGTTCTGTGATCAGAAGATGAGTTACATAATTTCTACACTGAATTGGACTAAACCTTGGCCTGAACAGCTACTCCATTCTTTCTTTGTTACTGCCAAATGCATCTGGTTGCTGCATTTACTTGCATTCTCATTCAATCCGCCGCTGGGAATCTTGAGGGTTGAAGAGAGCAGAAGCTTTGATCCCATTTACATGGAGGATATATTTGGAGAGAGGCAGAGATCACAAACGCCAACCAGGGTTAAGATCATGGTGATGCCGGGGTTTTATGTTCAGGATAGGGTACTGAAGTGTAAGGTTCTCTGTAAGTATAAATCTGTAGCTTAAACAATCCATTTTTTTTGGGTCCATGTTTGCTTCTTGGTTGAACCAACCAAAGGATGCATGTTTTATCTTGAGCAGTTTAAATGAACCAGAAAAGCTTGTAACTTTAATGGTGCCCTGGCAGTGGTTCCTACTGGAACCCTCAGATGGGTGTCAATACTGGGACCCAACCAGCAAGGAATTCATGAGTCCTGCTTTCTTTTCCTTAAGGCCACTATTCTTCCTCGAATTCTATCCATCAATGTTCTTTCAATTCTTGGTGGTTTTCAATGAATGTCGCATTGAAATGTACCATGTGCTTACCTCTTTCCAATTGGCAAAAATTAAAACAGTTCTGTTTGCAAATATTGATGATATGATCTTAAAAAAGATTTAAGGATGGAAAAGTGATCTTTACAAATAGGGAAAGAAATCATTTTCAATTCAATTGACACAACTATCCCACCTACTTCTTGTCTTGCTTGTCCATTCAAGATATGCTGGATTAAATGGGGGAATCAAGAAAAATAAAAAGGGTGATGGAGGTTTGGGGTTTACAATCTCCATGCTTTCAATATAGCCCTTCTTTGAGTTCTTTCTATTTATTCAATGAAGGCTTTTTATATTCAACCTCAAAAAGATATAACTCATGGGCTTCGGAAAGTCTTAAGAAGAAGGAGCTCCTAAGGCTGCCAATGAGTTGAGCTAGTTTGGCTTGGCTCATAGCTCAACTAATCACGAGTTAAGCTTGAGCAGAGCTACACACCAGGCTTAGCTTGCTAAAAGCTCGTCTTGTCAAGAGTCTTATATATGTATATGATACATATAGACGTATCTTATATATATGGGTTGTTATAAAATGTGTTGTTGGGCATGTTTCAACCTGATATAGCTTTAGCCTCTAAGAGCAGGGTTGGCTCATGTGCTATTTGTCCTAAAGCAATAAGCTTGAGTTTGGTGAGCCGGGCTTGACCTCGCACTAAGGCTTGTGATGAACCTGAGCCAGAGCTTGATCCTTGTGTGACAAGTTTCCAGGTCAGCTCGTTGACACCCTTAATCCCCTACATTCTTAAACCCATCAATACTAATATTTTAAAGGTCCAAGACTTCATAATCAAATATATATATATATATATATATATATATATTACCAAACAAATAAAAAGGACTTCATAAAAATTCTGTTGTAAAGGCCTGGAAACTTTCTCTTATCCCAAGGATATATATACATATATATAAGCTCCAAGCCAAAGTTAAGATACATTGATATGGCACACAATAAAAGAGGTGTTTTCTTAATCAAATAAGCTTACCATGACATAGCATATCATTCCTTCTAAAATTCTTTTTTCCTTCCTGCACTAGAACAAGTTATTGAGTCTAGACATTCCCCCAAAATGATGTGGCAGGCTTGTAGAAATTCTCTCTCGGTTAGAGAAAACCTATGGAAGAGAAAGATTGATATAATGTAAATCAGAACATGAATCAACTTTGTATTGTCTAATCACTTGCCCCTTTGTTGAGAGAGCATGGTCCCCCCCCCCCCCCCTTCATTAGGTCACCTTTAGAGCTCCCTCATTTTCTGAATGGCTCAAAGGATGGTGTTGGTGGAAACTTTGTCTACGCAGGCATGCTAGTGTCACATGGATAAAAATTTCTTTCTCAACCTTGACCTAAGGCACTGAGTCAGACCGTGAGACTGATTGTTATTCCTGGACATCTAATCAATCACCAAATCAAGAGAGACCAGACTCTCAAGGAGATTTGGGGTTTACAATCTCCATGCTTTCAATATAGCCTTTCTTTGTGAATGGATAAAAAATGCTCACTTTAACGAATGCTAACCACTGCTTTTTGTCAAGTGGCGGGTACGTCAGCACCGAAAAGTGCATATACGCCTCCCAAAAAAGTGAAAATCACTTTTCAACACTGATGTGTCCGACCCTGACAAAGAGCAGTGATGAGCGTTTGTTAAGGAAAGCGCCCATAAACCGATCCCACTAGGGTGGTTGTGGCATTTATCTTCCGAAGAGTGAGGGTCGGATCTCTTTACATGGAGGGTGGATTGTATCCGCTCCTCTTTGCCCCCGTCAGGGGTGGGTACATCAGCACCGACAAGTGATTTTCACTTTGTTTTTTTTTGTGGGGAGGGCTATATCACTTGTCGGCACTGATGTGCCTGGAGAAGAGCGTTAGATAAGATGAGCGGATAAATTGAGATGTCTGCTTGGGTTTCTCCCTGGGCTAAGTCGAGGTCCCGCCTTGTGTTGCTGTCAACATGATGCATTCGACAATAATAAAAATGAAGAACAAAATCCGCGTGTACTACGAACCTGATGCAAAAGACAAGCAAAAGGATTACATATGTACTGTATATCTAATGGAGGACAAGAAAAGGGTAATGGCCATGTGCTCGGGTGGCTAAGGCATCGTCTTTCCATGAATAAGGCTAAGGGTCAAATTCTCTTGTGCATAGTGCTGTCGATGATTCCACCTATGTGCAACTGTGGAATCATGTGGGCTTGAGTGACCACATAAAATAAGGATTTATAGGTTTTTTCCCAATGAAGGCTGCATTGACACCTGTGTGATGTTATTGTCCTTATCATATATGTTTATTTCCCAGCAAATATTCTGTGATGAAAATGCCTATGTAGTGTCTGTGATGAATTATAGACTGACACGTGTCACTGGATGGGGGAGGATAAAACATCTAAGAAAGTGTTCAGTGGAAAAGTAGGTGATCACAAAAAGGCATCAAATTTAAAAGCATGTCATGCGTCAATCAATGGCATACCTTTATGGGTCCTCATGAAGGCTGCATTGACACCTGTGTGATGTTATTGTCCTTATAACATATGCTATGCCTTTTTATTTCCCAGCAAATACTGTGATGAAAATGCCTATGTAGTGTCTGTGGTGAATTATAGACTGACAAGTATCATAGGGGGGGGGGTGTGGGGGATAAAACATCCAAAAAAGTGTTCAGCTGAAAAGTAGGTGGTCACAAAAAGGCATCAAATTTAAATACATGTCATGTGTCAATCAATGGCATACCTTTAGAGGTCCAGGCAATCATTCTTCATTTTATTTTTTATTTTTTGCTCCGTCTCTTTCTTGTGGATAAGAAAGGAGGAGATTAGTGGTTAGTAATTGGAAGGTAAGACGCATTTGAACACAGGTCTATGGTACAAAATTCCCATAGGTTATCAACTTAGCAAGCTAACATCTTAAAATTGAGATATTGTAACATCTTTGCTCTTCTAGGGACATTTTGTGAAATTAATTTATGGGCATAAAATAATCAATATAAACACATTAAAATCTTAAAATGCAGTTAGTTTACACTAAAAAAATTACCTGCTGTATTATGGGCGAGCCATAAGCTAGGAAGCACATATACTGATACGGGATGTGGGTATGCTATGATATGGATGCGGTGATATATCAATTATTGAAAAATAAGATACGATATGGTAATTAATTAATTAAATAAATAATATTTTATTTATATTTTTTTGATAATTTTATGTTAAAAAATAAATAATACACATCAAAATGTTTGAAAATATATCTAAAGCTAATTTAAAAATAATAGAACATAATAAAGAAACACTTTGTACCTATAAAATGATATTTCTCTATAGTGCAAAGTATTAAGAGTTAAAAGTACTAGGAAGTCATGGGCACACATGTAAAAGTATTTTGGAAGTATAAGATACATCAATGATTTTGGGGTATCCGTACATCCTAGGCCATAAGCATATATGTTTTTGAGTGGAAATGATGTGACTGTAGTTCACCAGTGCCATATCCATGCCGTACCTCCATAGCATAGAAGAGGCCGTTACTTCATTGCTTTACTCCGAGTGTCGTTGAGCTACCATATTCTTTTAAGCTACGTCTCTTCATCTCATTGTTTGCACATCATTTGACATTGGTTCTTAGGGTGATATATTTTGGTAAATTGTAACTCTTGGTGTTCGAAATTGGGTCTGCCTTTTTCTTGTAGAAAATTTCTATTTTCATTTTATTTTTTTGTCATTTTTGGTGGGTAAGCCAGGATTGAATCCGGGCTTCATGTCGCATGTCTTTTCTAGTTGATTTGTCTTTGATATAGGCAATGAACATGGAATTTACGGAACCCCAAATTTTGAACCCAGCAAATGTTCGCTGATGAAAAAGTCTATGGTGTCTGTCATGTGTCAACACCACAGACACTTATTCTTCCTGGTTGAATTATTTTCCTATCATTTTGGTGGTTGTCTCCCTTTGATTTAGAACTTTCAAGGACTTTTTTTTCTTTCTTATATTTAATTTTCATAAAGCAATTATAGGGTTTGGATTTTTTTTGAAGAATGAATGTCTGTTTTTGAATTTGGTGTGTACTTTTTAGGAAGGTCTATGGTAACAAAGTGTCTCTAGTGTTTACGATGAATTATAAGCTGACACATTATGTTTGGGGTTCAAAAAAGTGTTCAGGTGTAAGGGACACCAAATTCAAAAACACATTATGTGTCAATCAATGACATGCCTACATAGGTCTGTGTTAATACAGACAATCATTCTTCTTTCTTTTTAGCACCTACTTTTTTAACTGAACTCGTTTTTAGACTTTTATCCCTAACACAACACATGTCAGTTTATCATTCACCATACACACCATAGAGACTTTTTCATTAATGTTCTGGGTTTTTTTTGGGCCGAACCAGAGTGTAAATTCTTTCAACGTTTACAGGAAGCATATTCGCGTTGTTAGTGTTAGGACCCTACTAAGGCTGGTAGCAGATCTCTGTCATAACAAAGTCGGTATCATGCAAGCCATTGTGTCTCTGGGAGCATGGAGGAGTAGACAATTTTGGGAGTAGAAGACTTGCTCTCTTTTTCCAGTCTTTCTTTCTTTTCCCCTGATCGTCCAAAGAAATATAACGGATCAGCTGATTTAGGTCATCACTTTGGTTTTTTAGGACCAATAGATATTCTTTGAGGGATCCACTAGCGGTGGGTACAAGTATCAAGTCTGGCGCCTTGGATTTGGTGTGACCCTTAAAGTGAGCCTAAGATAGGGCTGACATTAGGGGTTGATACATCGGCCCCTGATGTCAGTCCTACCTTAGACTGACCTCAGATGGTCCTACCAAATCCTCAGGACAACTCTGGACGTATGCCAAGTTTATGGCAGAGGTAGGAAAAATTCCTTATTTGTGTCCTCCCTCTGATTGCAAAATTCCTCTTAAATTGTTCTTCGGCTGCTACATAAGCTTCCCGTCTCACGGGCTGTACTATTGTTGAAGTCCGTTCAGTGTTTCTAGACATAACAATAGTCCATAATTCCACTTGGCTGTTTTAGCAAGGAAACAAGATTGTATCGAAGTCTTTTTCGGTCAATTTTTGGCTTCCTATTTCTTCCCTTGGCCTATTAGTCCATTCTGATTCGCACTTATGTCAAGTTTTTTCTCTACCTTTGCCTTTGTATGTACAAGTGCAGGTATCTATTTTATTCCTCAGTCACAAAGATATTTCAATTCTATAGGTAAGAATGTACGATATTTAGGTTGTTCATTGGGGTCATTAAAACGGTGAGAGTGAAAATAGATGAGAAAGCCAACTCGAGGAAGAGCTTGGTACTCCAAAATTGGTTTTCCTTTTTGTTAGCTAGAGCCAAGCCATGCAGATTGAATTGCATTTAGACTGCCGGTGCTAGCTTGAAGTGCTTTTGTTGACTGTATCTGAAGGTTAAGAGGCTGTAATAAATGGAAGAAGAGGAAGAGAGTAAGAAAAGAGAAGGAAGAGGAAGAGAAGTTGTGGGACATGTTTGCTGAGAAGAATTTTTGTCTCATTACGAATGAGACAACTTGTTTTATTAAAGAGAAACAAAACAGGATCCAAGGACAAAAGGTCCCTTGCAACAAGTCTACTCCCCAATATTAATACGACCCTTATAGGAAATATACAACGGTAGAGAGTGACTACACATCAACCCTTTTACACTCCCTTCAAGGTAGAGCATATAAGTTGAGCATGCCAAACTTGGAAGATATAAACAAAAGACGATTACATGGAAGAGCTTTGGTGGACATTAGCAAGTTGGGCACTAGTGTGAATAAAGGGAGTAGAAATTAGCTGATGAAAAACCAAATACCGAATGAAATGAATGTGCTTCGTGCTTTCGTGGAACACCAGATTCATAGCAATATGGGAGGCGGTTTAATTATCACAATGGAAAGGAATGAGACCATAAATAGGATGGCCAAGCTCCCTTAAAAGAGTGCAAAGTCAACCAAGATCACAAGAGGTGCGATACATAGCACAATATTCTGTCTCGATTCTGGAAAGAGTGACTACATGTTGCTTTTTCTTGAGGTGGCGATTTGTATTCACCCGACTCTTAGCCTAGAGTCGTGTTT
>JAOXJP010196895.1:0-12143 GCA_025762735.1 Platanus orientalis
CAAAATTGTAATGTTTTAGACTAGTTTTGATCTTATGCTTTGATGTTGATTTCATTAGTTGTTTTAAAATCAAAATCCTATCATTTTTATCTCTGTAATATAATCCTAAGTTCTTAAAATCTTTGCACATATGTTCTTAGTACTATGCTTTAGGTGGGCTACAATTCCATGTGTGTTATTGTTCTTAAAATCTGGAAAAAAAAATCTGAATTGTTAGTTCTTGTTAGTTCATATCTGATTTGTATCTCAGTTTGTTATGTAAATTTGACTGATAATTTCTATTTAAACTCTATCATTCATATTAGCATGATCTATGTATGTATCTTTGATTGGTAATGGACCCCTTTTCATCAAAGAGGAAAGTTTGATGTCTGGTCATCTGCACCGGGTATAATAGGTGTATCTGGCCCTCCGCACCGGGTATAATACGTGTGTCTGGCCCTCCGTATCACGTATAATAGGTATGTCAGGTACCCAATCATCGGGTCACATTAATAGGTGAAAACTATGGTCCGATTGTTCTATTTAGTTATGTTCTGACATCAGCTGTTTGTTCCTATTTCGGATATCTGCCTGTTCTGTTCTGTTTTAGATATCTGTCTGTTCTATTATCTGCTAGCTGATGGTTTAATCTCTGTTTCTGACTTGGTATCTTAATTATGTTATTTTCACTTATCCGTAGTTTTAGTGGATATGGTATATGTATCTCAGTTATGTTTCTATTCACTTTATCTCAGTTCAGTTCAGTTATGTTTTAGTTTTAGCATATGTTTTAGTCTGATAAAATATTTTAAGTTCTATAAAATATTCTGCTCAATTAGCCCATATTTATGTAATTGTGATGTATGTCTACGGTACATAGTTGAGTTGTCAAGCTCACTCCGTTGTTGACAAACATTTCAGGTGATGAGAATTTAGAGGTGGATCCTATAGATGAGTTAGAGACTATTGGTGATATGATTTGAGGCATGAGGTTGATGTCATGAGTGGAGAGTTATTTTCAATACTTAGCTAGTTTATTTTCAGCATGAGTGACTATGTAGTGAGGATTAGTTGTATCCTCAGATTTAGTTACATTACAATTATTTAATATTCTTTAGTTTGTCAGATTGATGTTATTTCATATGATTATGTAATGAGGATCAGTTGTATCTTTAGATTTAGTTACATTACAGTTATTTGATATTCTTTAGTTTGTTAGACTGATGTTATTTCATTTATGAGATTGGTTTAGTTTATTATTCCGTTGTGAGAGAGATTATTGTGATACGATGATTAAGATATGATATTCCACTGTATATATAAAAAAAAATAACAAAATATATAACTTATACATATTTATATATAAGTATAAGTTCTGGGAAAGATGCACACCAGACTTCGGGTTCATTAGTGCAGTACGGGTTCGGGGTGTGACACTTGGTGTCTCCGACAAGTGCTTTACGTCCGATGTCTTCGGTGGACGTCCTCAAGTAATAGTTGATTTAAGTTGAAGTGTGGTGCTTAACCTCTAGACAGACAAGGTTGTCTTGTTAGTTCACACCAATGTAGAGAGTTCATGAGAGAAACTCACAAAGTATGCAACTTGCTCTCAATGGTTCCTTGAATGCTTCAACAACCTCCTTCTTTGACTTGGAGCAGGGATCGATCAAGTGAATGCTCCCAAGTCACTCTCACCTTCTCACTTCAACTCAAAATTGGTTTCTTCAAGAATACCCTAGAAGAACCTTTTCTCAAACTATGAACATAGCTTTTTGATTAATCAATATGGTTGTTCAATGTTCAAGGAAGGTGTGTTTTCTCTCTACAAATAGTAGAGACTTTATAGACTTGAAAATGAGTTAAGGATCAGGTCTAATGGTAAAAAAAATTTAAGAGCTGTTGGATTGTTAGAGGGTCTCGAGCGCTCGCCTCAAGGAGGAAGTGCTTGCATTACCCATGTGCGAGTGCTCTCTTGTTAGCTAGAGCGCTTACAGGTTTGTGACCAAGAAAACCAGAAACCTGAATTTCTAAATTTCTTAAGCTGAGCACTCACCTTACCACATGAGCACTTGCAATACCCCATCCCGAGTATTTGTGTGGTCCTGTAAACGCTCGCATACCTTGTATTCCTCAATTAGCCAGATTTGACATTTTGGATTCTTCTTAGCTTACTATTGCCTTTGGTTTCTTACCTAAAGTCTTCAAGCGATTGTTTCAAGGTAGACCATGGTCATAGAAGGCTAGGGAGCGCACCAACACTTCACATTATGGCCTTGAGGATCTTTGAATGCTTGAGGAGCCTTGAGGCGAAGAGCTTTGAGAATCCTTGGAGATCTTGAGTCCTTAGCTTGATTTGGTCATCTTCTATAGCACATAGGCATCATCATTGGCTCGATGAATGTCGTCACATATGACCCCTAAGAACTAAACATATTATACATTACATAAAGAGAAAAATACCTATACAACAATGCTACGAATGAAATTGGCAAACTACATGGCTTAACATCTTTTACAATACTAGACATCTTATAAAAATTATAGTTTCATATATAGAACAGAAAAACAATGTTAATTATATATTTTTAACTTAAACATAATGGAACAGATCAGAAACATGTACCATATTAGAGCTAGAACAGAACATATATATACTATTAAGCTAGTACAAATAACATTTCACACCATTTATCCCCTAGTGAGAAGGGTTATAACAGTTCGCACTCAAAGTTATAGTTTCATGTATAGAACAGAAAGATAATGTTAATCATATACTTTTAACATCATAGCTAAAACAAATAGAACATATATATAATATTAAGCTAGGACATATAAAAATTCGCATCATTTATTCCCTAGTGAGAAGGGTCAGAATAGTTTGCACCAATACCTGGTGAGGTGGATTACAACTACTAATGGGGCTAGTAGTGATGATCCATATAATAGTTTGCACCATATACCTGGTGAGGTGAGTTCCACCAATAAACCTCTTTAATGGGTAGCGTGGTTTTATAATAGAACATATCATTCTCTTGTAGTTTCAATCAAAATATATAAAGCATATAACCATTATGTATAGATTCTTTATAATAACTAATTCAAAACAGATATAATCGATATTGGTCGATCCTCCTTAACATAAACTACAGATAAGCCTTTTCAAAACAATACAAGGCTGATTGCAACATTACTCTTTTGTAATCAATAACAATAACGGAAGAAAACAATACTTTTATTTAAAAAACAGAGTTTCAAAAATACTAAGAACCTATACCATATGGATTTAAAATAAAAATGTAGCTTTCTTTGCAAATCAATGAGCAAATACTTTTAAAAATATTAATAAATTCAAAACAAATCATAAAATATCTATTTCATGTTTAAGAACAAAATCATCTTTCAAAAACTTTTGATTTTCTTTAAAAATAGTTCTACATATAATATCAATGCCAAAAGGATTCGAAACAGAGATTAAACCACTCTAGGATCTTAAGAAATTGAAAACAAACCATTAAATAATCACGTTATTACAAAATCAATTTATCTCTTTCAAAACCATGTTTTAAGACTTTAGACAAATCAAAACCAGTGAAAAACGATTGAAATCCTTTACAAAATGGTTTTAAAGCAATATAGTAGTAATGATCTATGAAACTAGGAATGAAAAAAATCATAGTTTAACTGTGTTCTTACCTCTTTACTTACAAATTTGTTCCTAAGCTTCAAGTTCTTTAAAAATCCCAAAATCCCTTGTAAAACCTATTCATTTTCTCTTCAAAATCCCAACTTTTGCAAAACTTCTTCAAAAGATCCTTTATCTTATGAATTTATATGTTTTTATTAGTCTAAATAACAACCATAATCCCTAATTTCATGTTTAGGTAGGTCTATAGTGAAAAAGTCCTTAAAGCCTTGCAAAAAATCATGATTTTTACGGTTGTATTAAAATTTTCTCTTTTATGACGTCATGCTACCTATATTTCTTTTTATCACAGAGACTTGGTGGGAAAACTACCATAACTTTATCTAGAAAACTCGTAATTAATCGTCGTTTATTGTGTTGTAGACTCTTAGAGCTTTCCAATGGAACATTCCTTGCTAGCTAATTCATTAGGAGTTAATACAGGTTTAAAGTTAAAGTTACCCTAAATCTACTGACTTAGACCATACCAGACAACAAACACCTTATGAAAAAATTGTCATAACGTCTTCTAGAAAAATTCAATTCACTCACTGTTTGTTTCATTGGAAAGTAAACTCATAGATTTTTCCAATGATATATGATTTGTAGGGTAATTCATACAACATTAATACATATTTATTTATCAAATTATCCAATTATCCAGGACAACTTAAGAACTTATCATGTCATTGACTTGTTATTGCCTTCTTTTCTTTTCTTTGTTTGATTAAAATTTTCTCACTCACTTACACGTGCTAGAATACCACTTATACAAAAATTGACTATATCAAAATGAATAATTATCAATTATGCATCTATGACCTTAATAAGTGCAGGAAACATGTGCGGGGTGTTACACTCTCCTCCCTTAAAATAAATTCAGTCCTCTAAATTTGACATACCTTGAATGTGAAATAAGTGTGGATATTTTTCTTTCATCTCATCCTCACCTTATCAAGTTTCCTCTTTTTTCGAATGGTTCCTCCATAGTACCTTCACATACGGAATCACTTCCAAACGTAATACTTGTTTTTTCCTTTCCAAAATCTGAAGTAGTTACTCATCATATGATAAGTCCTTCTTGACTTGAGGTGGTTCAAACTCTAACACATGAGATGGATCATGAATGTACTTCCTCAACATGGATACATGAAACATGTTGTGGACATGTGACAAATACAACGGTAATGCTAGCTCATAAGAAATATCACATATATATTTTTTAAAATCTCATATGGTCCAATGAATCTGGAGCTTAATTTTCCTTTATTTACGAATCTCATAATACCCTTTAAAGGTGATAACCTTTAAAAATACATGCTCTTCAATATGAAACTGTAGTTCTTTACTTCTCTGATCTGCAAAACTCTTATGCTTGCTTTGTGCCGCAAGCAATATTTCTCAGATCACTCTAATCTTTATTGTTGTTGTGGGCATCAGGAAAAATATGAGAGAGGCTCACACCTCTCTCGTGTCCCCCTTTTAGCTTCTATCCCCACTTTGCCAGCTATAACATCTCCAGTGTACAGCTTTTGGTGTTTAATTAAGGAAAATGATGGTTTATTAGAGGGATGTTGAGGTTTGGTCACATGGCTGGTTAATGCTAGGCTTTTTGGAAGTCATCACCAACTTGGGTTTTCTGATGGAGTTGGACATCGGCTTCCTTTTTAGGAGAAATGAAGTCTAGAACCTAAAGTATAAAGGGTTAACTCCTAGTACTGTTCTGGTTCTCTAAAGAGTATGGTAAACTATTTTGTTGTAGTTGGGGAAGGTGTTAGGCACCCCAACCACCCACTATTTTAGGATGGCTTCTTGTAGCATGTATGTCATAAAGTGCCATAGTGTTGTGTGCCTGTTAGATGTAAAGTTACTAGTCTAAACCACCCCCATGGTGTGGTCACTATAGTTGCACTTGAGACAATCTCAAGCTGCTTACATATCTGATCTTGTGTGATTCGGTGTTCTTAGGATTTTATCGGGATCAAATTGCATGTAGTTCTAGGAGTTTGTTGTGTGTACAAGTCTCGATAGTCAAGTACATCTGACTGTGAGAGTGATTTAGGGTAGGCTCATTTTATTCCATTTATATACTTACAAAGTACTCCTTGTTGCTGAAACATGTTAGTGAAATGGGGGTTAAAACCATGTCATACCAATGTGAATGTGTTTTAAGGACATAATTGGGCTATGGCCAAGTCCTAGTGTTTTGGGGATATGAACCACTACGACATAACCCTAAGACAAGGTGACAATTGTACAAGGTTGGGAAGGGTTGAAACAACCTGATTGCACTGACATAGCAACCATGGCATCGACATTATCACCAAAGTAAAATTCAGGTATTGGATACACTTGGGATTTAAAAGTATATGATTAGCCTTATTAGGATTGCTTTTGAAATTGGAAGAGGTACTTGCAAAGATAGGTTCTCTAGGCCATGCATATGTATGTATATATACACATGTAGAACTAAAAGGAGGCATAACAAAGACATATGCAATCATATAAAATGAACAAGTCTTTACACATAACATGAAAATATGGATAAAAAACAATTAGAGAATGAAACTAAGCTGAAAATCCAAATGCTTGAATTTGGCTTCAACACCTGAATTTTATTGCTCAACGTCTAAATTTTAACCTGGTAAAATTCAGGCGTTAATTCTGGATAACCCGCACTTAAATGGCCATATCTTTCTCAACAAAATTCACAATTAAGTGTGGTTTGTCTTTTTGGAAAGCTAAGAGAGATAACTTTCTAATGATATATGATGTACATGGTTTTGGTTTGATGCTTGAAAGTTAAAAAATATCAAACTTTCTTCCCAATGCCTGAATTTTAACATGTTAAAATTTAAGCGTTAGTTGTGGACAATCTGCACTCCAATGGTCATATCTCTCTCTAAAAAACTCCAAATTAAGTATGGTTGGTCTCTTTGGAAAGATGAGAGAGATTTTCCCAATGATGCATGATGTGTATGGTTTTGTTCTAACACCTGAAAATGTAAAATGCTTGAACTTTCTGTCCAATGCTTGAATTTTAACAGGTTTAAAATTCAGTCATTTTGGATTCCAACAGCTTAACTTTCAGTTTCTTTGGACCCCCTCCAGGGGTGTAAAAATTCTGAATTTTTTTTATGGAGGTAGGGGATCTTCTTAAGTGTATTGTGTAAAATATCAGACCTAAAATCAAACTACAAAAATCATAAAAAATTATACACTATAGGTGGGTAAAGAAGAACGCAAAAAAAAAAAAAAAAAGTTTTTAGGAAGATTTAGGGGACTATTCTAAGACCCAAACGTGCTCTAAAATTCATGAAATATTTACTATAGGTAGGATACCTATCTAGGAGCCTACCATAAAAATTTGGGATCATTCTGATTCCTTCAAAAATCACAAAAAAATTCAACAAGATACTATGGCAAAAAAAACCTAGGAGAGACATGTTTTGTCTCCGTTGTGTAGCCCTCTTCAAGAGGCAGTCATGGGGTATGTATTGCACATCATAGAAGTATGTAGAGTATATGAAAATAATACAAAAATTTAAATCAAAGCTAAATCCTAGATGAAAAAGGGTTTAGGGTTACCTCCTCCAAGGGTTGGGGCTAGGGTTAGTGCCTTAGGGATTTTCCTCTTCTTGATTCTCTTATTTCTCTTTCTTTCCCTTCAAATTTTCCTTAGAAAATTCCTCCTTTATGTGTATGAAGTTGGGTCTATTTATAGGGATTTGGTGTGGTTGAAGGGCTAGGATCAATCCTAAAGCCAAAAGGGATCAAGGGTCAAGATTAGAGAGTGTGGAGGCACCTCTCCCATTGGTTGAGAACAATCAAGGGATGATTTTAGAAGATGAATGGGTAAGTGAGAAGCCTAGGGCTGGGATTAGAAGGTGTGGAGGCCAAGGAACTTCTCTCATTGGTTGAGAGCAACCAAGGGCGAAGATTAGAAGATGAATGGGTAAGTGAGAAGTCTAGGGCTGAGATGAGAAGGTGTGGAGGCCAAGACATTTTTCCCATTGTTGAGAGCAACTAAGGGTTATGGTTAGAAGATGAATGGGCTATGCTAAATGAAAGGATAATGATGAATCTTATAGATATTTTTAATTAATGGTATTGATCTTAGAGAGGGCATACAATGGTGTACAAGGTTTACAAAAATCAAGGGTGAGAAATGAAACTTAGCTTGAAAACTATCACCTTTGATTAATTGGGAATAATTAAGGGTTCAAATGTCTTGTATTAGATGAGAGGTTAGATGTGAGTTACATGGATATTTGAAATCCATGTAATTGAACTTAGGGAGAGTACACAAGGATGCACAAGATCAAGGGTGAGGAGTGAAACTTGGTGTGGGCATCGTGGAAAGACTAGGTGGTTTGCCCGCCCCACTTCAGGGAACCATGCCTGGCCAACTTGGGTCAGCCTGTGGGCGTTGGTTCGGAGTTGCCACCAACTTTGGTTTTCACAGGCGGGGTTGGACACTTGCCTCCATTCCCCTTGTTGGCTTTTGGGGCCCAAGCTAAGCACTTGGGCCTAGGGTTGACTCTCTGACTGGTATGGTTTTTCAGGGATCTGGGTAAGCTATTTGATTGCAATTGGGGAAGGTGTTAGGCACCCCAATTACACACCTTTTTAGGGTGGCTCCTCTAACCTAGCAGTATCTAAACTTCATTAAAATATAATAAAAAATTAAAATTTTTTTTGAAAGATTTTTGTTTTTGTGTTAGTACACCTGATCTTTGGCACGCCTAAATCTTAATTTAGGTTCAAATTTAGGCATACTACCTAAAATTGATTTTCATGAATTTCTTTTATTAACAAAGGCTTGGCCCAATGGTAAGGCTTACCGTTAGCATCCCTGGTGGCACAGGTTCAAGTCACGGAAACAACCTCTCTAGAAATGGGGGTAAGGCTGCTTACATCTTGCCCTCCCCAGACCCCGCATTAGCGGGAGCCTCGTGCACTGGGCCGCCCCTTTTTTTTAACAAAGGCTTGTCTTAGGCTTATCAAAGTTTAAACCAAGACTCAGGTGATTTTGGGGGTGGAACTAAGCCTTGGTACACCTAATCTTTTAGGTCTACATCTAATCTTTAGTATGCCTGATCTTCCATAGAGTGAAAGTTCAGGCGTACTACTTTGATTAGGCCCCACTTGATCTTTGAGGTCAATTCTAGGTTTTAGAAATTGTTTATGAAATGTATTATGGGGTTTTATCTGTCAGTAGGTTACTTGTGAACCACTAGACATTTGGGGACTGCCCAAAAACAATATCTCAGGTGGGTACGCCTAAACTAACATGATACGCCTATATTTTAGGTATACCTGATCTTTCACTCTGTGAAAGATCAGGCATACTAGCCTAAATGGGCCCCACTAGGCTACCCCAGTGCATTAAAAAGATTGGGACTGTAATAGTGACATGATAGGGGCTGGAGGGCTTTTATAATCTACTGGATGCTTGGCGATAGTTTGAAACATCCATTAACTAGTGTATGTCTGAAAGATCATGCGTATTGTGTATTGTTCAAGAATCCAGTAGCTTATTTCTGTTTTTTTGGGCCACTTCCCGAGATCTACTTGTAATGGGACTTTTTAGAGGGATGGGTGGTTACTTCAGAGAGCCCTTTAAGAAAGACCAACCCCCTGAGACAAGGTGAAACCCTCTTTTGGATTTTCCCAAAAGGGTGGGTAATGTGCATTTTAGCATAGGTTATAAACAAAAGAGAAGTTGTGGGGCCCATTTTGGGAAATTTACAAATGGGGTTGAGCCCAAATTTGGTGGGGAAACCATGGAATGGGTAGTGAATCTTCAGTCAAAATTTGGGGTTCAAATTCAATATATACAAAGAATTATGGTCCAAACAAGACAAGTGGCTTATTAACAACAGATTTCAGATAGTTGAGAAACTATTTGGAAATAAATAACAAGAAAAATAGCAAAAGACAATAAAAAGACTTATAAAAATTCAATTAAATACCTAAATTAGTTAGCTAAACAATAGAACAAGAATGAAGGACGAATGCATTTTATAAAAAGAATGAAAAATCTGGGATCATCCTAGACTTTCTTTACATAGTGTGTGAATGCACCCTTTTTAAGAGGCAAGATGGGCCCACTTTTGAAGTCAAACGACCTTTTTTTGGGCCCAAATTTGGTAGGTAAGTGGATTAGGAAGATGGTGACATATGGTCAAGATCTTGGCTCCTCACTTCTCCCATTGGGAGAAGTGTACCTATCATATTGAATATAACAAACAAAAAATAGTAAAGGGGAGACAAGTTGTCTCCTTATTGTTCCACTAAGAAAGTGACGAATTGGACTTGGGTTGTTGGATCATTACAATATAAATGGGGGTCTACTAACATAAAATGAAACATGGAAGGGGTAGGGGGACCAACGTAACCGTGTAGTCTCTTTCTTCTTTCTTTCTTTCTCTTTTCTTTCTCTTCTCTCTTTTCTTTCTTTCTTTTCTTTTCTTTCTTTATTTTCTTTTCTTTTGGTTTTTTCCTCTCTCCTCATCCACGAATTAGGGGGGATTTATAGGTGGGAACAAGGAGGGGTGAGGTGGCAGTGGTGTGATGTGGGGCAATGTGGTGGGTGACATAGGATGAGGTGGGAGGGGTGAATGAGTGGAGGGGAAGGGGGTGAGGTGGTAAAGTATTCTAGAAGACGGGGTGAGGTGTTTGGATGGGGTGAGGAGGTGGAAGGGATGGTGGGGTCCATTGCCAAGTGTGGGATGGTGATGGGGAGGAGAAAAGGGTGGTGGGGCCTATGGGAGGGGTGTAGGGGTTAGGGTATAGGTCTTAGGGTCTCTACCATCCATTTGGAATATTCCAAATGAGGGGTAGAGGATTTAAGATTTGTTTTAAGGGCATTTTAGGAAAAAATGGTATTCTTTTAAAAGAGCAATGATTACTTTTTTTTTTCCCCTTTACTATCTAGGTTTACTTTTTGGGTTTTATGGCTCCGAATGTTTTAAGGTTTATAAGTTTTTTGCATTTCCGGGATATTGTGGTCACAACGCAACTACTGGAATTGGATTTGGAGTTAAGCAAGTGGGTCAAAACTGACTCTGAATGGTCTCGGAATGTCTTGTATTAGTGAGGGAGGGGTAAAATGGTAATTTTTTTTAAAATCTTAATATGAAAGATGGCCTTCAGAGTTTGTGAGATGTGACTTCGTGAATTTGTTATCTGAGTCAAAAGTTATGTTTGAAACCCTGAATTGTCCCAGACCAAATTTCCTATGGATTTGAGACAAATTTTTCTTGGAATTAAAGTGGGCACAAATCATGGTTGTTCGGTTCTTGGGACTATGAGTGCACAACATCTAACAGGCAGACAATCTGATTTTCGGTGAATTTCTAAGATATTTTTGAAGGAAGGTCACTAATAATAGCTTAAAATTGTAGTATTGTCATAGTTTGAGTAGGCAAGCATTATCACATCTATTTTGCATTTATTTATGCATTTTACATATAGATATATGAGATTTTGCATTATTTATTCTTATGCTTAAAATGGTGTATTAATGCATATCTTATTTTGTAGGAAGTTTAAAATCAACTAGCAAATCATGTGGGACCCAAATCTAAGAGAAAAAACTCGCAGCTCCAAATTCGGAAGAAAATCTTGATAGAGAAATTTGAGTCAGTTGTAGTATTTTCGCCATAACTTTCTACCCCAATATCAGATTAAGGTAAAATACACGACTCTAAAAAAATGATTTAAATCCCGACAACTTTGCATTTCACAAAGGAGAACTAATTCAGACGTTTTCTAGGTTGATATCAAGTTGGAAGTTGACCCAATTACGGATGATGGGATTTGACAAATTCACTCTCTAATCTTTCTTTGCTTTTTCCTTTTCTTAGAAACCCTAAAAAAACATATAAAAGAGATCTCACAGCCCAAGTTCAGGGGGCTCCTTCAACCTTCCACCACCAACCATTGGAGCAAATCAAAATACCTTGGAGTAGAAGATCAAATTGTGCAAGTCACAGAAAAAAAAAATGGAGTATTCAAGTTCATAGATCAAAAGAGAACAGTCTAGGCTTTTTCTCTATCTCCCCTCCTTTTATTATTTTGTATCTAGATCTTTTTAGGATGTTTAGTGAAACTTTATTTCTGAATTTTTCTTTGATTATGAGTAGCTGAACCCCTAGCTAAGCTTAGAGGTCAAACATGGATTCTTATGAATGAAGTTTTGATTCAATTTTTGCTTTCACGATTATTTCATGATGTGACCATGTTAATGATTTTTTTTAGTGTTGCATGTTTGCATATTTCTTGAGATTCGTCAACTTTGGTTATGTCGGATCTTTAGAAAAGTTTCTACAACATAATTGCATGGTTTTGCATATCTTTAAATAGTCATTGAATGAATACTTTTTAATGATAATTTTTAATCTAAAAAAAATTACGCAGTTGTCTGATTCATCCTCTCAATGAGATGTTAACACACCAGGGGATTCTCTAAGAT
>JAOXJP010196906.1:0-12143 GCA_025762735.1 Platanus orientalis
CGAAGTGAGACAATACAAGTTGAAGGTGCTAGAAGGACTAGAGGAATGCCAAAATTGACCTGGGTGGAGGTAGTAAAAAGAGACATGGCAGCTTGTAATTTAACAACAGATAAGGCCATAAACAGAGCGGAATGGCGGAATAGGATTCGTGTAGCCGACCCCAAATAGTTGGGATAAGCCTGTTTGTTGTTGTTATTGTAGTAAATTGCCTTTAACTTTTTATTTGGTGTCTGTTTCACTTGTCGCTTGTTGCGTAAGACTCTAGATTTTTGTGCCTATCCAAAGGTATAAGTTTCACTTATAGATTCTTTATATATTTTCATTGGTGCCTTTATAAAGTTGTGCCAATGTTTAGATCAACATATATGCATTTAGGTGGTCCTATGTCTGTGCTGAACTTATGTGACATGTGTTAACATTCTAAGTGTGACACGTGTACAGTAATATGTGTGTCATGGTGTAGGGTATTACTATTTTTCTTTGTTTAGGACTCTTTTAGGATATATATAATCAATGGAATTCATCTAAAAACAACACACAAACTTAAAGAAAGAGTGAAAGAAGAACAAGGAAGAAAAAGTTAAGGTTTCGAGCATTTTGGGATTTTTGAGTGAAGAATTCAAAGCTTAAGAATGATTTTCAATTTCGAACCAACAAGTACACATATAGTATGCATTGTTTTTAATTCCTTTAGGATCTTAGAACACTTTGATTCTTGTTTTGCAAATTTTGGTATATGTTATGCTTCGTTTTTAAATCTCTTAGGTTCTGAGATTTCATGAAATCATGTTTTGTAAGTCAACCTGTATGTGATGTTATGTTTTTATTCCATTAGATTATTAAAGAGTTTTTTTTTTTTGAAGAAATGAATGATGTTTTGAAATTAATCATTCGTTTCATGTTCGTTTTCAATTTCCTTTGAGTTTTAGAATGCTCGTTTTTGAAAAAAAAAAGGTTTATGAAAGTTTGGATTTGAAGCTTAGAGATTTCCAAGAAAATTCGTGAAGTTATTGTTTTAAAGTGTTTTATATGATTTGTTTTGATAAACAATGTTCTCATCTTTTGAAAGATAACACTTCTAGATGTATGCCTTAGATTAGGTCATATCTCTTGTTTTTGTTTTGATTCAAAGCAATATTAATTGTTAAAATACATAATTCTTGTTATGAATGCATCTATCTTGATCTTCATTGATGATTATTCAGATTCTTATGTAAATTAACTTTATTTTTTAAAGTAATATGTTTATGTATCTGTTTAAATATGACTCCTTTGTCATCAAGGGAAAAGTTGATGGGGCCCTCCACATCGGGTTTAAAATAGATGCAATCAGGTCGGGTCACATCAATAGGTGAATCAATTCTATTTTGATCCTCGCCACTAGGGGTAAGGTAGTGGTATCCCCTCACTGGGATTAAAATAGGTGCGATCAAGTATCCCATTCACCGGGTCACATTAATAGGTGCGGACAAGTACCTAATCACTGGGTCACATCAATAGGTGAAATTTGTTATCAGTTATCTGCTATCAGTTACCTGTTATCTGCTCACAACACACACACACACACACATATATATGAGGTATCAGTTATATGTATTATGAATTCAGTTTAGTTTCTATATTGAGTATTTCAGTTTAGTTTTGCATGTGGATTTCAGTTTGATATTTCAATTCAGTATCTCGGTTTAGTTTCTGTGTTCTAATTTCAGTTTGATTTGCTATATGTTTGATTTTGATTTCGAAGAATTATTTTCAGTATATATATATACTTATGAGTTTGTCATGCTTATAGAATTGACATTGTTTTTCAGATGATGAGACATGAAAGTTCAGTGCTGAGGATGCTTTAGAGATCCAGGTGTTGGACTTTAGTTTAGATTATTTATTTATGGATTTAGAAATATTGAGACATTTTATTCAGTTCAGTATCAGTTTCAGATTTTGTTGTGAGATAGTTTTAGTTCAGTTGATGTGATACAATTCATTGGTTTTGAATTTTAGTTATTTGGAGATTATTTATTTATTTAGTTGATTTTTTTAGTAAAGTGTCAGACTATGGATTTGTTTAGTAAGTTAGACATGTGTTAATAGGGATGGAATGTCAGACTTGTGGTTATAAATGTTTAGTTTTGCTGCGTATAGTATGGCATGTGTATGAATGTTGAGACGGAAAATTTATATGCAAAACTTACAGGTATCAGGATAAGAATGAAATGGATTAATGTCACGTGTTGAAATTCATAACTCAATTGGCATGGGTTTTGGGGCGCGGCATAAAGTAAATAAAATCAAACAGTATCTCAGAGATCCTCCAATGACTACTTGTAGTGTAAACCTTTTGGACTGCCCTCTAGATTCTTTGATATTTACAACAGTGCCATTGAGTGACAAAACCCCCATTTAACCTTAAGGGATGAGGGTCTAGGATTTCGAGATCTGCATAAGGTTAATTTAGCTCTCTTGGCTCGTCAATGCTGGAGGCTTTTATCAAACCGTGAATCCTCATGGTCATAGTTGATGAGGTCTTTGTATTTCCCAAACGAATCTTTCTAAAAAGTGAAGGACAAAAAAAAAAAAAGCTTTACAAATCAATAACAACTAACTGCATTCATAGAAGGATTGGTGGTGCTTAAATAATTGCTCCTCTCTTTAAAAACTAACTAATGGACCTCTAACAAAAACCCTAAATTCTAATTGCCATTTCCTTTTATTTTAATGACTTTTGACAACACAAGACTTTACTAAAACAAAAAGTAATTAGACCTATTAACTAAAGACTTTCACTTTTTCCTCTAAATTGCAAATATTGAGTCAATCATCCAAGGGATACCCTGGCTGTCGACCAACACTTGTGGGCCCACATTATTGGCCAAATCTTAACTCTTATTTTATTACAAATCAGCACCCTTTGATACATAATAACAAATACTACCTTTGCAATTCGTGCCACCATATTATAACCTTGGTTTGCTGTACTCCTAGACTGAAACGTGGACCCCTTGATAATCCATGATCATTTAGCTTCTTCTTGATGCTCCTAGATGCTCCCCCATCAACAAATTTGGTGAAGGACATGCTGTGAAAGATAAGATAAGAAACCATTTAACAAGTATTCACCATCATTGTCAAAACAAAGAACCTTGATTTTCATGTTAAATTGATTTTCAACCATCTTATGGAAAGACTAGAAGATAGAGACTACATGACCCTTGGATTTTAGCAGATAGACCCATACAGCTTGAGAATAGTCATCAATGAAGGTAATAAAATATTTACAGTCAAAGAAGGAAACAACAGGAGCTGACCCTCATACATCAAAATGGATGATAGAAAAAGATATGGTACTATGACTAAAACTGGTAAAAGATAGGGGACCCAACAGCTTGACATATTCACACATCTCACAACGAAGATCAGAAATTAACAAGGAAGTGGATAAAGTAAGAAAAACTCTTTTTAGGAGAAAAAAAAATGGATTGCCAAATCTGCAATACCATTGATATAATTGAGTTCTCGGGGTAACAATATAAGCAATATCTAATAATGATAACTATTGGTTGTTGTGGCAGTATGTGGGGGGTGCTGTCAAGAATATAGGTTCTCGATCCACATGGTTCAATCTCCAAGTTTTGTGAAACACATTGGGATAAAGAAAAGTACCACTGCAATTCAAGGTTTTAGTGAGATGACTAACAAATACCAAATTCAATGGGGGAGTTTGGAACATGGAGTACAGAAGAAAGGAATAGTTGGAGAAACAGAAATAGAACCTTTACCAACAACTGAGTCTGCTACTTTTACTTTGTCTTTCCCAAAACATATGTAATGTTAGGAAAACAATGAAGATATGTTAGTCATATGATTTGAGGCACTTGAATTAATGATCTAGGAGTGATTGGGCAAGGCACTGCGAGAAGACATTGAAGTATCGGAGTAAACCATGGGTAGGACTGCAAATGGGCTGGGCTGGCCTGAAGTTCAGGTGGACTGGGCTCATATTTCGGCTGGGTTGAGTTTGGGCTCAAGTTTTAGGCCCGACAGAAACTTCGGGCCATGTTCAGGCAGGCCTTACTTCTGCCTGAATGGCCCAGCCCAGCCCGAACTACATATAAATTACAATTAAATATAAATTTTTGCGAATAAAAAATAATTTTATAATAAAGTATTTTATCTATAAGCTTAAACAGTCCATGGGTTTTGAAGATTGGGCCAACCCAAACTTGGACAAAAGCCCACTTTTTTAGAATGGGCTAAGTTCGGACCTATGTGAGTAATTCGGGCCAGGCTCGGGTTAACCTTGGCCCGGCCCAATTTGCAGCCTTAACTGTGGGTGAGTAAGATGCAGGAATCTGGGACTTCAACTATGACAGGAGTTGCCTTAGAGACTCCATCTCTACAGTTATATTAAGGGATTAACTAAATTCTATGTTTGTCTTCTTCTTAAATGTCATACTAGTTAGGACTATGAAGCTTCACTACTTTCAATTGTACAATCCCCACAAAAAATTCTGCTCAAGTCTAGCCAATGCACTGAAAAAACCTTTACTTCAATACATTTGGGTCTTCAGATTACCAACAATTATTGTATTTCATGGATATATGGGGTTATATTTGTAAGGGTTCATATGTTTTTGTATAGTATTGGGGTATACTTATAAATACCCGAAGTTGTATTCTTTTTAATATATGAAGCAAAGTATGTGAGAGTGGCTCCCCCCTCTCCATAGGTATTCTTCTCAATCTCCCCTCTCCTCTTCTTCTTTCCTTCCTTCTTCTACTTGAATCCTTAACATAAAAACACTGAAATCTCATACATTTTCACTTGGTATAAGAGCCAAGTTCCCAAAACAGCCCAAGGTCTTGCTGTCCAAAGAACACCACCGTCTCGGGGGTGTTGACTTCAACATCCGTACGGTTGACATCAGCACAAAGGTCGACGTATGTGAAAACTTCAATTTTTTTGTTTGTTTTGATTTTTAGAAATTTATGATGGTGGTTTCACTTGATTTTGGGAAGATTTGAGTGAGTTATGCTTTTTCAAGGATTTTCTTGGATTCCACCTAGATTTGAATAATCTTCTCATTCAGGTTTGGTTTTGTGTTTTTTTTTTCTTCAAATATTGGCAATGGGTTCGTCATTTTTGAGCTAGAAATCTATTGGGATAGGTCTCATTCAATTTGGATTCGATTTTAGCAAGTTATGGAGATTTTTTTCTTTCCGAACTATAATCTAGAGCTATAACTCGTCTTTTAGATTATGTTTTGTTTCGATCTTGATAGAGAATGTTCTCTATCACATGTCTCTGATATTTTATGGCTTCTATGATGAGTGTGCTCATGTTTGGGTTATACTATGGTTATTTCAAGCTTGTTTGCTGTAGTTTGGTTGTTTTTTGTGCTTCTTGATCCTCATGCAGGTGTTGCTCATGTAAGATTGTGGGGTCCTTTATTTTGGTGTATCTTGTTGCTATTGGTGTCCTTTATTTTGGTGTATCCTGTGGAGGTTTTTTATTGGACTGGTTGTGTTTAGAGCCCATTATGTGTATATCAACTACCTAAAGTTCTTGGCTATTACCCTATAACAGTGTTTCTCTCTTGTATGGTTGCCTGTGCATCGTCTAGCTCTTAGTCTGATTTAGTCATGGTTTAAAAAATCAGCCGATCCGGCCTAGGATCGACTGGATTGAATCGGGATCACCCGACCCCAATCCTGAATCCTAGGTTAGATCTGCCTTAGCAGAGGATTGGCCCTGGATTAGGTCGGATTAGATTGGGATCAGTTGAATTGGCCCATGTATCAATATGCTGGATCGGATGGATCAGCCTCAAATTGGTCCAGAGTGAACGATTGGAATTGGGATCGGCCAATCCAAGGTAAATCGTCATTTACACCTTTTAACATTGGATCGGCAGATCCTTTCAAGGATCACCGTATCTAGACATGGATTAGATCAGGATTGACCCTGTTCGATCTTGATGTTGATCCCGATATTTTTGATCTATGGATTCAGAGCCATGTGGTTGTGGAAGCTCTGTTAGTCTCTCTCCAGTATTGTTGGTGCTTGTTGCATTTGCTGAGTGGTGTTTCATGGTTGAAGTGTTTGGCTTGGGTTTGTTTGTGGTGTTTTCAAAGCTTTGGTTGTGTTTATTGTTGGTGAGAATTGTTCTTGGTGTGGCCTCTATTTGGTGTTGCTGATTTATGGTTGCTCTATGCGGAAATTCATGGCACAGTTTTGGCCTGCTAATGTTTCCTTTGCATGTTCTGGTACTATAGCCTCCCTTCATAGCTCTATGTCTAGTCAACCCTGGATCATCGATTTCAAGGCATCCCATCATTTGACTGGTATGCCTCATTCTTTTTCATCCTATCGTGTTGCTTCCGGTCAAGATAAGGTCCGCATTGTTGATGGTTCCTTGTCCTATCTCCTATGTAGTTAGTGTCGGTTATATTTCTCTTACATCTTCTTTACCTTTGTCTTATGTGTTCCATGTTTCTAACTTTAAGTTGAACCTTGTTTCTGTTAGTTATATTACAAAGGCCTTGAATTGTAGTGTATGTGGAAGACTATTGGTAGAGCCCATGAGAATTAGGGATTGTACCTTATGGATAGTTGTTTATTTGTTGTCTCTACCGCTCAACAAGCTTCAACTCCATCACCAATAATTCAGCAGCCGCCTCCCTCGTATGTTTTTTCCCAGCGTGCTCAATTCTTTCAGTGGCATTTTTGTCTTGGTCATGTCTCATTTTCTGTATTACACAAACTATTTCCGAAGCTATGTATTTCCATTTCAAATTTCCATTGTGAAACCTATGAGTTTGCTAAGCACTATCGTTCTTCCCACTTGCTTAGTACGAGTCAGAGTACTACTCCATTTGCCCTTGTTCATTTTGTCTGATGTGTCTGCCTCAGTTACCTTCCTATTTGGATTCTGTTATTTTGTGACCCTTATTGATGACTACTCTTGGATACTTGGATTTATTTGTTAAAATCCAAGAGTGAGGTTTTTTCTACCTTTCAATTATTTCACAAATTGGTCAGACTCAATTTGATACTAAGCTCAAGATTCTTCGTTCGGATAATAGAGGGTAATATATATCTCATACTTTTTCATCTTATCTGTCTACGCCATGGCATTTTTTATCAGACTATTTGTCCTAGTACTCTTGAGCGAAATGGTGTTGTTGAATGAAAGAATCGCCACCTTCTTGAGATTACTTGTGCCTTACTCTTTTATATGCATGTTCCCCAAGTTTTTTAGGCTGGTTCTCTTCAAACTATTGTGTACTTCATGAATTGTATTCCCTCTCACATTCTGGGATTTAAACGTCCCTTTGAACTCCTTTTGTGTTCCACCCTTGGTTCCTCTCGTTTCCCCTAACCAGGCTAATCTTTAGGGGGAGTGTAGACATAAGGAGAAGATGAGTCAACTATTCTTCTCCCCGTTCCTCTATATCTCTTTGATGTTGATGGACATAATAACTAGGGAAAAATAGAACAACTTGTTGCCCTTAGGAAAAAGAGCTTGTGGCAACCACCTAAAAGAAGGCCTAGAACGATACAAGGCTAGATTGGTAGCTAAGGGCTATAGACAGACATATGGAGTTGATTATCAAGAGACCTTTACCTATGTAGCGAAGATGAACTCCATTAGTATTTTGATTTCAGTTGTTGCCAATCAAGGGTGACCATTGTTACAACTTGATGTTAAGAATACCTTCTTACATGAGTTTGCCTCTTGGTTTTCAGATCTCTACTGGAAAAGGAAAGGTATGTCATCACAAGAAAGCTTTCTACGGTCTCAAGTAATTAGCCACAACATGGTTTGAAAGGTTTCGTAGTACCATGGTTAAGAATGACTACAGATAATGTCAAACAGACCATACTCTCTTTGTAAAGCATAAAAAAGAGAGGATGAAAATTCTTATTGTATATATGGATGATATAGTTGTTATAAGCAATGATCAATGTGAAAACAACCACCTGAAAAAAAAAATTTGGGGGCAAGGAATCTGAGATCAAGGATTTGGGGCTTCTTAAATATTTTCTTGAGATAGAGGTTGCTAGGTCAAATGATGGAATATTCTTGTCAAAACGAAAGTATGTGCTAGATCTCTTCAAAGACTCTGGGATGTTAGGGTGTAGACCTTGTGAGACTCCCATTGAGCCTAACCACCGCTTGCAGGCAGACAAGGGTCATCGGCTTATTGATATTGGTCGATAACATAGATTAGTAGGAAAGCTTATTTACTTGACCTTGACGAGACCTGACATCTCTTACACTGTTGGGATTGTTAGTTCATGTATGCTCCCATGACATCACATCTTGAGGCAACATATCATATTCTACGTTATTTGAAGAAAAGTCTAGGTCAAGGACTCTTGTATGGTAGGCAAAAGGATCTGAGAGTTGAAGCCTTTATAAATGTTGATTTGTCTAGTTATGTGGATGATAAGAGGTCCACCTCAGGCTACTGTATCTTTGTTGGGGGTAAGCTAGTTACTTGGCATGGCAAAAAGCAGCCTGTTGTAGCACAGTCAAGTGCTGTAGCCGAATTTAGAGCGAGGATCATTGGATTTGTGAAATGATATGGATCCGTGGTCTTCTACAAGAGTTGGGATTCAACTCCCAAGGCCCTATGAGGTTGTATTGTGATATCAGAACCACCATTAGTATTGTGCACGACCTAGTTCAAGATGATGGGACCAAGCATGTCGAGGTGGATATAGATTTTATCAAGGAGAAGCTACAAACTAAGTAGATACATGTTCCCTTTGTGAGGATTGAAGATCAGTTGGCTGATATATAAAGGCTTATGTAGTTCTAGCTGTAGTTATATTGTTGGAAAGCTTGGTATGCATGATATTTACATGCCAGCTTGAAAGGAAATATTGTATTTCATAGATATATGGGGTTCTATTTGTACGGGTTCATATGTTTTTGTACAGTATTGGGGTATCCTTGTAAATACCCGTAGTTGTATTCTCTTTTTGATATACGAAGCAAAGTATGTGAGAGTGGCTCTCCCCTCTCCATACATATTTTTCTCAATCTCTCCTCTCATTCTCTTCTTCTACTCGAATCCCTAAAACAGAAACACCAAAATATCATACATTTTACTACATTTCCATTCATAGTTGTTCAACAGTCTTTCACTCTGCAACAGTAAACTCCTTGCTCAATACAATGGCTCCACTGCCCTTTGTCGCAACTTGGAATTCTACTACCTCCAAAGCAAAAATACTCTTGAGGAAGTATCACCACATCTGAGATTCAGCAAGCTTAACTTCTCCTGTTGCTAATTCAAAAAAATTCTACAGGACTGCACAGTTCTTTGTCTGCTATACAACACACGGACATTACTTCAAATACCTTCAACAATGAGCTACACAAGCATCTAACAACACTTTCACATACCACTGCATGGCTACACAGCCCTAGCTCCACATAATAGGAAGGAAAGACGAAAGACCCTTCACTACACTACCAAACACTCATTAATCAGTAAATCCCCTTCAAACATGTCGACATATTGCTGATGTACCATTAACATAGCATAGATTGCTTATATATATATATATATATATATAAACATAGCACAGATTACAGCACAAACGTACACATAGCAAGCTGCAGGTCGTAACAGACCAAAAAATCGTCATTCTTGGCCTGGGCAGTAGACATGGGGTAGGAGATTTGCCATAAAGCATTGAATACTGATCCAAACTGCATGAAATTACTTTCAGATGATTGCTACCATTATTAGCGACCAATATCTTACAGAAACAGTCTGGAAAATCCCCAAAAATTCTTACCATCCAAGAAACTCAGATCTCTCTCTCTCTCTCTCTCTCTTTAGTAAAAAATACTAAAAAATAACACTTAAGATCACTTCGAAACCACCGTGAAAAAACCCCTAAATTCAAGATCTACGAGAAACCTAGGTATTCATTGCTGACATAGGGTGTCCATACGGATGATGTCATTCGTATGGACTAATGATGTCAGCAAAAGTCCCTGCTTGAGCTCTTTCTTGTCTTTTGTGTGTTCTGGTGGCTCTGATACCAAGTTGTTTATTAGAATGTGGACGGAGTTAGGGTTTTGTGAATGAAAAAGAGAAAGGAATAGGAATAGGGAATACGCATGGAGATGTTTGTTTCTCACATGCTCACTTTATATATATATATATATATATATATGGAAGAAAGTACATGAAAAAATACAGGCTAGATTGTTAAATTACAGGTTTACCCTTAGACATATACATGGACAGGAATAACCTACCATATATAATTTAATACTGCTACATTCCAACAGGTGAGGCTTAAGCCTCACACTTGTAGGCTCACACGTCATACCTCTAGAGGTTCTAATTCATCTCACATCTTTGCATGTTTAAACTGTCACTTCTACACCCAAATCATATCTCAGTTACATGTATATAGTTATGTCTTAAGGTTTTTATTTAAATGATCTTAGTTTTATATATGTTTTCCAGGGTTGAGCTTTGGAATTGATGCACTTACTGCTTTAGAGGGAACATTGTTGTTGGAAGAGATAATGCAAGCAAAAGAGGTTATCAAGCTTCCTTTTACATTGTTTATTAGCAATCGACCTGTATGATATGACACTGGGAGACTAGATTTCCTTTAGATAAGCTAGGAGTTTAAAATTCTTCCTCAAATGTTTGAAATACTTTTGAGAAAAGGGGGTCTAATTATCTGTCTTATTTTGATGCTGAAGTGTTCTAGCATGAGGTGACAACTGGTTTGGCCTCATAATCCTCTCATGAACTAGATGGGGGTAGTTCCCCCATGTAAAATTGAATTGCAGTTATTATCTATGAACTAAAAAAGGATTGACCAACTTCTAAACATGATTTCTTTGTTATTTTATTGCAGCACTTGCGTACACAATATGATGAATTGTTTCCCGCACTATGTATCAATCATCCCGATGTATTTCAACCAGAGCTATATACATGGGACCAGTTTCTGTGGGCCTGTGAGCTCTGGTACTCCAATAGCATGAAGGTTATTTTTTCTGATGGAAAGTTGAGAACATGCTTGGTTCCTATTGCAGGCCTTCTTAATCATTCGGTGGGCTATTTTCTCCTTTCTTTATTGTCTTTCTTTTTCTCTCCTTTATTATGTTTTATTTTATTGTGTGTTCTGTGATTGGTCCAATAATATAAAGCTGTTATAGAGATGATCATTCAGTTGACCTGCACAATATCTGAAGAGAAAATCTAGGGTATTTACAGTTAGATCACGAGGACAATCTACCAAGGAAATTCTGGCATATGTGGCTCACATATAAGTTTATAGACCCTGGTCTTCACCGTGAAATCCTTGTAGCTCTATTATTAAGACACTGAGAAGCATGAGTGGTACAAAATCAGCCAGGCCTGCTAAGGACACATTAGCTGAAGATGATTACCTCCCAGTCAAAAAGGAAAGAGTGGAACTTCACCCCTGTAAACTTGGGAAGGTGCAAAGTCCATCTATACAAAAGAGAGAAGGCACTTTCTGATAGCTTGTCTTTTTCAGCTCTACCCCTGTTGAAGACTAGCATACCTTTCCATCCAAATCACCCAACAAACAATGAAAGGAATGCTTCTCCAGAGTCCGATCTCGATGGGAGAGATCTGACATCTCTTCTCCGTCCCACATGGATAGAAGCTTGTACATGGACATTGGCATAACCCATTGACGAATAAACTGTCTCAAAAAGGAATACCATACCTGATGACAGACCGGGCAGTGAAGAAATAGATGGTTTGAAGACTCCTTGTTGCTGCAGCACAAGCTACACCTATATGGCATGTGGAAGCCACAAGCTTTGAGCTTGTCAACAGTAAGCACCTTCTCAATGGACATGAGCCAAAGAAGGAACATTACTTTGGAGGGCATCATTGACTACCAGATGATCTTGCCGAGGCTGTATGGGGGTCTGTCTCTATCAAAACCTTGTACCTACGGCTGTCAACAAGCTCGGCTCGGCTCATCATGAGCGGAGCCTGAGCTGAGCTTCACTCATTAAAATCTTGATTATATATATATATATATATATATATATATATATTTATATATATATATATATATATATATATATAGAGAGAGTGAGAGAGAGAGAGAGAGAGTG
>JAOXJP010196917.1:0-12143 GCA_025762735.1 Platanus orientalis
TCGTTGTTGATCGATTATCTAAGATGGCACAGTTTAATGCTTGCAATAAGACGACAGATGTGGTGCATATGGCGTAGCTTTATTTTCAATAGGTTTACCGTCTTCACGAGCTTCCTCTATCTATTGTGTCAGACAAAGACACAATTTTTTAGTCACATTTGGAGAAACTTGTGGCGACTTGCTAATACCAAGCTAGATTTCAACAATGCCTATCATTCCCAGACCAATGGCCAAACGAAAGTTGTTAATCATTCTTTGAGTGATCTTTTACACAACTTGGTTGAGGATCACTTGAAGTCATGGGATCAGCTTGGTTGTTAATCAGCTTGGTTGCATTCAACCATTCTATGAATAAGAGTATTGGATTCACTCTGTTTTAGATTGTTTATGGATTAAACCCGAGATCTCTTATTGATTTGGCACCTGTACCAGATTTGACGTGATGCAATTGGAAAGGCTAAAGATCCATCAGGTGACCTATCAGAATCTTTTGGATACTACTACTCGATACAAGGTTGCAGCTAATAAGAAGCGGCGCCAAGTGGAATTTGAAGTTAGTGATTTTGTTTGGGCTATTGTGATTAAGGATCGGTTTTCAATTAGGGAATAAAACAAGTTCGCTGCTCACAAAATTGGTTCGCTTGAAGTGATTGAAAAAATCAATGCCAACGTCATATCAATTAAAGCTCTCAAGTCATATTTGCACATTTGATGTGTTTAATGTGAAGCATCTCATACCATAACATGGCAACAGTTCAAGTGATAAATTTGATCGTGAATTCTCTCAAACTAGGGAAGAATGATGCAATGCAATAAGTTGCAAACCGGTAGTGCAGTAAGTTACAAAACCGGTTTATGGAACATCTTGATCATAAGAAGTCAAAATTGGGCCATAATCTTTGAATGACCATAACTTTTGCTCCCGATGTCCGATCACGACCCACGAGTAATTAAAGGAACTGGTTTGACGAGCTCCATGACGTCCCAAACAAATTTTCGGTTTGCGGTTAAGAAAACCCCAAAATCCATCGTTTAAGCCCTCAAACGGCCACTTTTTAGTATTTTTTGATATTTCAGGAAACATCCAATTGACGCATATTTGGGGGGATATTCGGTGCGCATCTTTTAAAAATATCTTAAATATTTATTTAAGTACATTGGAGTGGTATTGGATGGATTTCATTATTTTCCATTTTTAGTAATTTTTCCTCTTTTTAGCAATTCCTATTGTAGTAGAAAATCGAAGTTATTTAGGAAGTTTTCATTTTGGGTTTTAGGACCTTAGCTCTATAAAGTCCATTGTAATCGATTTGAGGTATTCATTGAGTTATTGAATAACGTTTATTTGTTGAGATTTGTTCTCTGTTAATTCTTGGTATTTTCCTTTAGAGAAAATCAACAAGTCTTTGTTCTTGGTATTTTCAATTTCGAAAATCAGCATGTTTGTGGAATGTTGTTCTCAATCTATTGGTGAGATTCATCCCCTACGCTCAGACTGCATCAGCAGCATCACTACCCCTAAACGGTACAAGGAAGGCAGGGCAAGAGAGACTGGGTTGGGGCAGGGCAAGAGACAAAAAGGGAGAAAGTCAACAAATAAATAAAGGAGAAGAGAAATAGAGATTTAGGCTGCAAACATTAAAGACCTAAAATAAAATCCATGTTTTGTTGCAACTTAAACCTGACCCAAACCCTCGAGAGTCTACCAAATGAAACCCGAAACCCAAGTAAGCCATACCAAACCAATCCCAATAGGGATGTAGCACTGGATTACCAATTTAACCCACCTAAGTGCCATCCCTACCTTCATTTATCAAGCTGAAAAATGAAATACCCATTATGCAAATAATAGGAAATGATGAGCATAGATGATATATCCTCATATAATGCCAAGGTGAAAACTCAATGGATGAAGAACACTTCCTCTAACCGACTGAAAAAAGACAACCTTAAGACACAAACACCTTCCTTACAAACTTCATATTAAAGTACTATATGGAATTCAACGTTCCCCTTTCCCAACTAGTGCCAATGCCATATCAAATTGACGAATCAAAGTGATGTAGGACCAAAAGGAAAGGTGGGTTTAGATATCATAATATAATCAAATGACAAAAATACCATTATGGTACAAATATTGTACCCCTACGGTACATAACCTCTTAAGACTCCCTTTCAAGCTGGAGCATATATATCAGTCATGCCCAAATTGTTACAAAAGTTCTATAACTAATATTTCCCAAGTGCTTTGGTAAACAGGTCACCAGACTGATCTTTAGACTTAATATATGGAGTTTCAATATGTTTGCTTCATCACCAAGTCACAAATAAAGTGACAGTCCACCTCAATATGTTTAGGGCGCTCAATGAGCACTATATTGCTTGCAATGTCAATTGTTGCTTGATTATCATAATACAAAATCAAAGTAGTCATTGTCATAGTCATATCCATCTCAGTTAGAAGAGATTTCAACCACAATAACTCACATGTTGTATGCAAAATAGCCTTGTATCTTCTTCAGCACTCAATCTGGCCACCACATTTTGTGTCTTACTCTTCCAAGTAACCAAATGTCCAACAACAAAAGTGCAATACCTAGATGTAGACCTATCAATTTTACTTCTTGCCCAGTTTGCATGTAAGTAACCTATAACTTCCAATTTGTTAGAAGTATAAAAAATACATTTTCCTGGTCCACCTTTCAGATATCACAAAATCCTACATATCATGTTTACAAGAAATGTGCCTAAGACTTTTTGATTTGATGTCATTCAAACAACTGCCTACCTCATGAATAGGATGCCCTCACGTGTCCTCTCTTTTAAATCTCCAATCAAAGTTCTATCACCTGAAACTCCTTTGTTCTCTCTTTCCCAAAAAACATTTGGGTATATTTGCTATTTACACATATCTAAGTCTGATCACACCAAGCTAGACCCAAAAGCTTTAAGTGTGTCTTTCTACGTTATGGTGCTAATCAGAAAGGGTATAAGTGTTTTCACCCACTTACCCGTAAGAAGTTTGTTTTTCGGGATGTGACATTCTTTGAGTCTATTCCCTTCTTTTGTTTGAGCAAGACATCTCTTTAATAGGAAAGTTCAGGTGAAGAGTTATATTCTTCCACAATTTAACTTCCTATCCTAATTCCTTCATTCCACTTTAATAGTAATGGTGTTAGTGGAAAGGGGGAGACTGAACTTAAAGTATATACTCGAAGAAAGAAGCAAGGTGATTTAAATCAACAAGAGCAACAAGGAGTTGAAAAAATCAAGAAAGGGACCCCAATTAGCAAAGTGACCAGAATCCTCATGTACCTATTCAAGTGTCTTCTTTAGATTCAATTCCCGAAACAGGTAACATGCCTCTTCCTTCTATGATAGATGATTCTGACATACCTACTACTCTCCTAAGGGTATTAGAACATGTACTCAACATCCCATATCGAACTTTGTCTCCTATCATGCATAGTATCAGAAGCTTTAGCACAACCGCAATGGAGAACTATTATGGAGGAGGAGATGAAAGCTCTAGAAAAGAACCAGACATGGAAATTAACTGACCTCCCAAGAGGAAAGATAACAGTTGGATGAAAGTGGGTATTCACCATGAATCATAAATCTGATGGGTCAATTGATAGTTACAAGGCACGCCTAGTTGCAAAGGGATATACACAGATATTTGATATTGATTATCAGGAGATCTTTGTTCCTGTGGCAAAGATGAATTTTGTTCGGGTCCTAATCTCACTTACTGCAAATCAATGATGGCCTCTAGTCTAATTTGATGTGAAGAATGCAATTTTACATGGAGATATTAAAGAAAATGTATACATTGATACACCACCTGAATTCCAAATGCAAGCGCAAAGGGTAAAGAGTGTAGGGTGAAAAAAGAACTTTATGGCTTAAAACAGTCACCAAGAGTGTGGTTTCAAAGTTTCTAGACAACAATGATTACAAATGGGTATAAACAATGTCAGGTCAATCATACATTGTTTGTAAAACAATGGATAGAAGGCGACGGCTCTTATTGTGTATGTGGATGATATTGTAGTTATTGCAACGATGAAGTGGAAATAGCACAAGTTAAGAGCAATGTAGCAAGGGAGTCGGAAATCAAGGATCTACATTCCCTCAAGTAATTTTGGAGGATTTAAGTGACAAGGTCTAGACAAGGAATCTTTCTCTGCCAAAGAAAATATGTTCATGATATACTAAAGGACTTAGGAATAATGGGATGTAAACCATGTGCTACACCCATTGAAATAAATCACACTGAAAAAAGGTGACAGTGAGAGGTTGATTGATGCGAGTAGATATCGACTTGTTGGATGTCTCATTTACTTGTCCCTAACCAAACCTGACATAGCTTATGCAGTGAGTGTAATTAATTAGTTTATGCATGCTCTCACACAGGCACACATGGAAGTTGCATACATAGTTTTGAAATACCTAAAGGGGTGCTCAGGAAAAGAAACTATGTATAAGAACTAAGATCATCAGAGAGTAGTTGTGGTAGCATATTTAGATGCCAATTAGGCTAGTTCCTTGACTGACCGAAAGTCAACCTCTAGATATTGTTCCTTTGTTTGGAGCAATTTTTTTTTTACATGACACAACAAGATACAATCGGTGGTTACGAGATCCAGTGCTGAAGCAGAATTTTGTTCTATGGCCAATGGAATTTGTAAACTCTTATAGTTGAAAAGTTACTCGATAAATTGGGATTTCTTATAAAGGATTTAACAAATCTCTTTTGTGATAATATGGCAACCATCAGCATTGCACATGATCTACTACAACACGATAAAACAAGGCATGTGGAGATTGATCAACACTTTATCAAGGAACATATAAGTCTGGTTGTTTTTGCATTCCTTTTGTTCAAATGAAGTATCAAGTTGCAAATATCTTTATAAAGGGGTTAAGTAGCATTCATTTTTCATATATTGTAGACAAGCTAAGAATGATAGATATTTATTCACCAGCTTGAGGGGGAGTGATGAGATAAATTACATAAAGGGTAGTATTGTCAGATGTATTATATATATGTATGTATACGATATACCATATACTGTGGTATACCATCTCTCTACAAATAAATAAATAACTCATATAGAAAGCTAGTCTCTAATATGGTTCCTAATATTCTTCTATGCTCTTTCTTCTTCTCTGCTCCCTCTCTCATCTCTCTCTATTCTCAATCGAATACCTCAACTTCATCTCCTTTCCATTATTTTAGGGCTACCCTAAAATCCTTTGGGGTTTTTTTAAAGGGGTCTAACACCCTAAAATTATTTGAACACACCCTAAACACAATGGAAGGGGTTAGTAACAATGATTTTCTGCTGAGGTTAAGAAACAAGCTCGTGAATTAAAGTCCACCAAGACAGAATTGACTTCCTGTATGGATAGACTTGAAGTTTTGGTTCAACAACTAGTAGGTACAGTAGAAAGCTTCTACCTAGACATTCAAGATTTAAAGAAAGGCAAAGAAAATGTCCAAGATGGGGAATCTTCACAACCAATATCTTCCTCTAATCATCATGCCTCTAATCATCATATGGAGACCTTAGTTCATGAGACATCCCTTATTAGACAGTTCGGGGAGACTTCCCCAAGGAAAGAAACTGGTCTTTGATCTGTGACGCAAACATATCCAGCATCTCAAGAGGCAAACAAGTTTGCTAGATTGAATGTCCCAGATTTCTATGGTAACAGGGATCCGGATGCATATTTGGATTGGGTGCACAGCATAGAGGCATATTTCTAGTGGTATAAGAAACAGAGAGCCACAAGCTTCAATTTGTTGAAGCTAAATTAAAGGGAACAGCTCTTATTGGTGGCAACAATACAAGGAGAGTTCTGCCAGAGCCGATTTAAATACTATGTCTACATGGGATGAGATGAAGACTGCTATGAATAAGAGGTTCAAACCTCAAGATTATAGACAAAGGGCTCATATTCAATTGGCTCAACTTAGACTGGGAACTATGACTGTGGAAGCTTACACTAGCAAGTTCCAGCACCTGGTACTCGAGCTAGCATCAAATGGAATGACGAGATTCTTGTTTCTTTGTATAGGCAAGGATTACAGCCACATATATCGCAAGGGCTAAGCTATCATTATTACATTTCTGTGAATGATGTTATTCAAGTCACATACCATATCGAAGAGAACATGCAGACACTCTATACCAAGAAGCCTATAATGGAGAGTGTTTCTAAAAGTGTAATGGTTGGTCAACCGTTTACTAGTAGGCAGCCTAACAAGTCTCAGTCACAGATTTCACCATCACGATCCCGAAGTTCAGAGGATTCAGTATCTAAGCCTCGGATAAATCACAATTGCAAAGGCTATGGTCATCACAGATCTCAATGCCCTAGCAAATTCGTGCAACTTGCAGATAAGAAACCTACACAACAGGGTGATCCAGAAGAAGTTACTCATAAAAAAAAAGGAAGTTTATGAACCAAGTCCTAAGATGAACCTCAAGGCAAAGGCACTGGAAGAAGCCAGAGAAAGAGAAAAATGGAGATTTATAGGACTTCATCCTATAATTACTACACGAGAGACAGGTCCAATGAAGTCCAAGAAGAAGAATGTTAGCTATTTCCCATTACAACCTACACCACATGGTAGCGCAAGAATTCTTGGACCCCCACCCAAACTCAACGGGGTTGATTTTCTAAGAGGGAGTTTATGCAACAGCATTACGGTGGCTAAAAAGAACTTATCCCATATGAAAGCCTAAGCCAAGATTTCCAAGGAATTCGAAGAAGACTGCATGTTGTTCTTACTAATTCGGCTTAGTCTTCTTATGTTTTTATGTTGTTTTATAGAGAATTTTATGTAATAAGGCCTTATGGACCATGGGGTGGATGTTAGTAATAATTTAAAGAAGTTTTAGTAGTGTTTAGAGTGTTTGTTTTTTACTTTTATAGGGGACTGAAATTGAACTAAAGTAATCCTAGAGGAGGGTTAAATAAGATTTCTCAATTTATTTACCCCTTTTTCAATTTTATATTGTGATTGGTTTTAATCCTTTTTAACTTAGCCCAATTGTGTGTGTGTGTGTGCTTCAATGTGTCTACTCAAGTATTATGTCAAACATGTGCTAGGCAAGAGTAGTAAAGAGCATTCAAGTAAAGGGACAAGCAATCACACAATACAAACCACAACAAGAGATCTGTAGTGGTTTGACACTCGAGCCTACATCCATTCTTCTAAAGCTCGCTACCGAGCTTAGGTATATTTCATTTAGGTACTATTACAACCTAGGTCAATATACAAACCTACCTACTTGCTTACAAGCAAGCTAAATAACAACCCTCGGTATCTCCGGCGAGGTATACTATTTCTAATGTCTCTAGTGGTGGTAGTCAAGCTCCCGGTGTCTCCAACGAAAGCAAAGCAAGAACAATAATGAATATGAATGCAAATGAATGCAAAGTCAAGCAAATCTTACCACAAGTTAGTTGATGTTGCTAGTTACACAAAGTGGGGTGCTCCTTGTTGAGCTAGTATGTCTTAGCTACCCACAAGCTCTAAGTACATGACTCTAGTGCTCCTTGAGCTCAGCCAAATGTGAGTTTCCTCTAGGGAAAGTGTTTACCACAACTTCTCCTCAATAATAGTAAAGTGGTTTTCAAGATGAGAGAAAGAGAGAAAGAATATATTGAAGTATGCTAGCTACTCAAGCTCAAAATCAGTGGGCAATGGTGTTTTTCATAGTGGAGGAAGCTCTCAATATAGTATGCATTTTATCTCTCTCTAAAACAGCTTGGAGTGTTGGAGATCTTTACCCTAAAGGGAAAAGTTGTCTTTTATAGGGTTGAAGAGCACTCATGGCCTTCGGATTGGAATATTTTACAAAGGGTAACATTTTGGAGCCTTGGGTTTGAAAAACGAAGTTCACATTTCGAAAAACTCTCCAAACAACCTCCTCTAATGCAACCACCACCCCTACCTCCTCTAAATCCACCTCTCTAGAAGAAAAGAGATTGCTCTTGAGGATGTCCATGGAGGTCTTAACAATTCTCCTTGGTATGTTCGATGTGACCACGATGCTTACACTTGAGCATATCTTTATCATCAAGGACATTACCAAATCGACCTTCATAGCCATTGATACCACTACCACCATGCCCCCCCCACCCTTTGAAATGAGAAAACTAGAGTAAATTTTTGAATAATGGGAGACATAATCATAGCACCATGTCTTCTCTCTTTCTTGATGGGCATACGAATAAACCTCATTTAAGAATGACAAAGGTTCTTTCCCAAAAATATGAAATTGAGTTTGCTCATATTCTGCTATAAGCCGCTAGGAACTCAAATATCTAAATCTCCTCAACATGTTTCTTGTAAGTGGCAGTATCTCTGACATATGATGGACAATAAGTCATATATGCTCTAACTCCTAAATGTTCCTAAGGGAGAAATAGTCTATAGAGTATGGCAGTTCTCCTGCTTAAACTACGTAATTTCTATCGTAGCTCATAAATTTTTGTAGTGTGGCCAATCTCAAAGTATGTTTGGGACAAAGCATCTTAGATCTATTGAGCAATCGCAAGAAATAAGTAATGGCCACAAATTTTTGACTTCATAGAATTCAATTACTTTGGATCCCCTAGAGTGGGAACCTCTAAATCACCAATGAGATAATCCTATTTATCTTTCCCTTTGATATAAAACAGGGTAGATTTAGATCATGTTAAATAGCTGTTACCATCAAACTTAACCATGGTAGTCTAAAGTTGTGAAGAATCACAAGCACATTAACGACACCACCATCTATAATATCAGACATATATAAGGTCTTGCTCACTTCCGACATCACTTCTAGGACTTTAAAAAAAAAACACCCAAGTCTCAAAACTTCTATAATCTAACCTCTAAAGGTCACAAAACAACACTACTCCCAAGGGCTACATAGCCCACAAGCAAAAACCAACTACTACCAGTTGAGCCTGATGAAACTAGAAGCTGTCAAATACATTAACTACCGAAACATCAATACAGTGACATAGGACCCAACAAGTTAAGAGTATTAATCCCGTGATTCCATAACCCAACGAGCATTGCTCTAACCATAACTACACTGCTGGGTCGAAAACCAACCACAAAACCACATACAAAAGAGGAGGACGGTTACCTAGCCACATGGAAAATACTTGTAGAACCTTCTATACTAAACCAAATCATCCGAGACTTGATGCGTTAGATTCTATAATAGTAGAAAAGCAAATTGTCTGAATCAAACATCCAAAAAAAACTCCTTGATTGAATTCAGTAAACAAAATCCATTACAAGAATTATTTGCTAACCAAAACCATTCGCTCCATAAACCCAAATCCAATCACTACCATGACGAACCTCTTACCTATCCACTCTACCTTTATCCTCACAACCTTCCCCAACATCATAGAACCCACCATCCCATCTCCAACCACTAATTACAACTTCCCTTGAACAAAGCCCCTTCAAGTCTGAAAGCATGTTTCCCAAATCCTATCAACACATCAAACCCTCTTCTAACATCCCCTCCACATCTCATCATTTATCACTACCACCACCACCACCACCCCAGCCACAACCACATCCAAAGCTTCAAACAGAAAACTTAGACCCAACAATTAGAGCTTCTTCCATTTTCAACCCAGATATTTTACTCTTTAATACCTAAATCCTACAGCTTCATTCCTTAAGAACCTTGTTCCTCGATCTCCACCACAAGGAGTTTTTCATCTTGAGCAAAAATCCTCAGACTCAGACATGGACTCCGCCTCTGAGTCTAACCCAATTTCAGCTACTTCTCAAAGCACTATAAATTCTCATATAAGGGAAGAACCCGAAGTCCAAAATCCTCTTGAACCTGCTGTTGAACCTCCTAGAATGGCAAAAAAAAAAATGGATGATCATAGGAAATCATTATCTCTTGAAGATACTCCACCAACAGAATGATGTGAACGCACCACCATTGACAAATCCGCATGGAGTCATAAAGCTACACTGCAAAATCCTCCTGGGAATTAGACAGTCGAGGTCAAGGCCATCAGTCAAATTACTTCATATCTTGGGAAAAATCTCTAACATTTTTCCAAACAAGTGAAGAAGACAGGAAAGCAATTAGCCCTAGCTTGTGCCGGAACAGATATTTCCATCAACCACAAAGATAAAATAAATCAGATTCTTGCTCCAAGAAAAAAGGAAAAAGTTGCTCTCAAAAACCCAGATCAGAAGGTTCCCCCAAGCATCCGAAGAAAAAGAAAAGGATAATCCTCATAAAAGGGGAAATCTTACAAAAAAAAACTGTTCTCTACGGGGATGCTGAATTCTTGAATCTAGAACCCATCTTCTCACTCAAGACAAAAATGATCCCACATCACTGTTTGCTATTAGTAAAGAAGAATCAGACAATCAAATGAGCAAATGGAGATTAGAGAACCCAATAACATTTTAGAAATCTCGTTCTCTCTCAACCAACCAGTTCTAATTGCCTAAGTCCATATACTCGCTTCCACATATGCAAAACCCCTTCATGTTATTACACTTTTTGATATAGGAGGTGTGGCCACTATCCTAAACCCAAATCTTCTTCCCCATGACCATTGGGAACCATTTTTCCAAACCTTTCAAGTTGCCAACAGAGATAGATTCCTGATTGACAAGATCAGCAAACCGATCGTGATCAAGATTTTTGCAAATGTAACAATTCACCACCAAGTCCTTGGATCTCATCTTACTAGAAAGGATCTTCTCATTGGTTTTAATTTACTCTATAAACTAAAAATCTGCAATAGTCAAGCCAAGGCTTACTTCATTGACAAAATTTCCTAGTTTGGTCCCAAATACCAAACCTTTTACATAGCCCAACTCCTAAACCCAATCAAGGATAAAATAATCCAAGATTGTTGTGCTACCTCTCATTCTGAGCTCCTCCTTAAACATTCAAACCATTTTTGGACAAATCCAAAAAAAATTTGTGCAACTCTCTTTCAAGCTCAATGAAGACATCAATCTTATAAAAGCAAGTCACAGAGGCATGAATCCTTCTCATCTTGCTTTAGCACTCCAAGAATTTTCCCAACTATAACAAGGTCTTATTGAAACATCATCCCCATGGACTTGTGAAGCATTCTATGTGAACAACAGATTAGGACAGGTTCGCGGAAAGTTGAGGCTTGTTATCAACTATCAACCATTAAATCACTTTCTTGCAAATGACAAATTTCCTCTTCCACAACAAGCTACATTATTCCAACAATTGTTAAATGTAAACATGTTTTCCAAATTTGATCTCAAGGCAAGTTTCTGACAACTTGGTATTCATCCCAATGATCAGCCTAAGACGGCATTTTGAATCCCAGATCATCATTTCTAGTGGACCGTAATTCCATTCGGATTGAAAATGATTCATCACAGTTCCAAAAGGCAATGGTATCCATCTTTAAACCAATCCTTCAAATGCATTGATTTATATTGATGATATCTTGTTATTTTCTCTTATAATGGATGATCATGGTCACCTGCTAAAGAAATTCTATCAGCTACTCCAGCAGTATGGAATTATGCTTCTGAAAAGAAAATGATAATTGGGTAAACTACCATTGATTTTCTTGGGGTGACTATATCAGATGGGAAATATGTTCTCACTACCCTCAAGCATGGTTGTAAATCTCAGACGATCCGGATCAGGATTGTCCAGGTCCAGTCCGATACAGGCATGTATATCGCGATCCTTATGGTATCAAACAATCCCAGCTCAGTATTGTCCGATACAGCACCAGATTGTCATGTATCAGATGATACAGAAAACCAGACGTTAAAATTGCATTTTTTGGAGGGGATTTTGCATCAAAACCTCCCAAACTCGTTGTGAACCTCTCCTAAATTCTTATTATTGCTTCAAAATCATTCTTTTGCTGAAATCTTACAATCTTTTGGAAGAAAAACCTTCAAATCTTGAAGATTTAAAGGATCAAAGGCTATTTTTTAGTGTTCTTCGTCGATTTGTATTAATGATGAGTTTTTTCATTTCTTTTTCAAATTTACTTCTTTTAAAAAAAAAAATCAGTAGATCCACACAAATAGATGCTAGATCTACTGATTTCATGCATCAAAAACATGATTTGATCCA
>JAOXJP010196928.1:0-12143 GCA_025762735.1 Platanus orientalis
GAATGGCGGAACAGGATTCGTGTAGCCGACCCCAAATAGTTGGGATAAGGCTGTTTGTTGTTGTTGTTGTTGTATGACGCATCTGAGAGTTATTTTGGTAATTTTGGACTTTCTGCCCAAAATTACAAAAATACCCTTTTTGGGGTATTTTTCCTTATTTTCTTCTTCTTTTCTATTCCTTTTCATTCTAACCTCTATGCTACAATCCTATTTCTTGTTTTCTCCTATTTTGTGACTACTTGATTTCTTGAAATTCAATTCTTGAAATATCTTGTCCCCTGCACTTTGAATCTCATAACTAATTAAACCTCTTGGAGATTATCCTACATCAATTTTTGGTATCTTTCCCTTGTACTACATCAGTTCAGGTTGGTGTATCCACCTTATAAGGTTTTTGAATGACTGGGAGATGGATGAAATGGCTCACATTCTTGGTTATATTGAAAACTTTCATCTCTACAGGGAAAGTGTGGATAAGCATAGATGGGCTCTTGCCAATAATGGTTCTTTCTCTGTTAGATTGTGTCATGATTTGTTGGATGAACGGATTGATCCTTCCTTACCTTGGCATGTCATTTTGGTCTTTAAAGCTCCCTCAAAGGTTTTTTTTTTTTGTGGGCTGCTTGTAAGGAGAAGATTCTAACAATCGATAATCTCCAAAGGAGTTATTTTATCAATCCGAATGTCTGCCCCTTGCGTACTCACAATGGGGAGTCTACTAATCATATTTTTATCCATTGTGCCCTTGCTTCTGAGGTTTGGAAAAGAGTTCTAATGGAGATGGGTACCTTATGGACTTTCCCAGAAAAATTTAAGTTGTTTGTTCTTTCTTGGAAGCTCTTGACTTCTCCTCCGAAAGCTAAACTTCTTTGGAGCTTGATCCTTCCTTCCGTGTGTTGGACCCTTTGGTTGGAGAGGAACCAAAGATCGTTTGAAAACTATGCAGAGCCTTCAATTAAAGTTTTTGCTAGGGCTAAAGATAGATGGTATTTTTGGGCAACTAATTGTAAAAACTGGGAGGGGCATTTGATCAAAGATTCCTTGTACAACTAATTTTTTGGTTCCTTTTTGGGGATGTCTTATCCCCTTTAATGAAGATTTTTCTTATCAACACACACATATATACATACACAACAACAGAAACAACAAACAACCTTATCCCAACTATTTGGAGTCGACTACACGAATCCTATTCCACCATTCCACTCTAATTAGGGTCATATTTGTCGTTAAATTAAAAGTTGTCATATCTCTCCTTACTACTTCAACCCAGGTCAATTTTGGCCTTCCTCTAGTCCTTCTAGCACCTTTAACTTGCATTGTCTCATTCCTCACAGGTGGAGTCATCGGTCTTCGTTGCACATGACCAAACCATCTCAATCGACTTTCCCTCATTTTATCACCTATTGGTGCAACACCTAAGCTCCAACGAATGGATTCATTCCTAATTCTATCATTTTTAGCCTTACCACTCATCCATCTCAACATCCTCATTTCAGCCACACTCATTTTATATACGTGTTGTTTGTTGACTGCCCAACATTCTACTACATTAAGCAGGGCTGGTCCTATAGCTGTCTTATAAAATTTTTCCTTCAATTTTAGTGGTATTCGTTTATCATACAACACTCCAAAAGCACCTCTCCACTTCAACCATCCCACTCTAATTCAATAGGCAACATTATCTATAATATCTTAGGCAACATTATCTATAATATCTCCCTCATTGTGCATGAATGAACCAAGATAACGAAAATGGTCACTTGGAGGTATCTCTTGGTTATCAATTTTAACTACCCCCTCATTTCCACTCCTATATTGGCTAAACTTGCATTCCAAATATTTTGTTATATATATAAGCAACTTTGTATAAGTGAATACATAGATAAACAAATGGCTGCCAAACATGTCAAATTACATGACTACTTTACCTTATATACCAAATTTATGTTATAGTTTAGCTAAAACATTGTGTATGTTTGTGTGTGAAATTACCATTTTTGAATACATAGATGTTTTTCATTTTTGAAAATATAAAATTATCAATTATGTTATTTAAAAATAAACAATATTTTTTAGCATGAAAGATCAACGTGGAGTTGTTATTTTTGTTTTAGAAGCAAAAGAATGGGTTTAAGGTGGATTTTGGCTTTGACTTGCATTAAAAGGATTAATAACAACTAAATTTTGCTGATATTGGTGAAATTTTGGAACTTTTGTATTCCCTAGTTTTTCATTTCATCACCCTTAAAAGTGCAAAATTCTCGGTGGAAATTTCGAACCATGTGCTAAAAAAAGGGCGGCCCATGTGCTAAATAAGTTAAAATTATATACTTTCAAAACAAATTCTAAGATGTTAATTTCATTGAAATGGTAAAAAGTTTTCCGAAAGCAATAGGTGCAATTAACTATTTGTGTCAATGGTCTATTGGTACAAGAAGTAGCTTGTCCATGTGATTGAACATTGTTTATCCCCCATCCTTGTGCATTGATGTAATAATAATAGAAAGTAAACATTCCATGTTACATCCTTGTGTTTGAAAGAACAATAAGCACTCTTGCCATATGTTGAAGTTTATTAATTTGTCTCTCCTAACACCTTAAGGTTTTGGGAAAGTTGTTAAGTTTACTGGTAACATGGTATCAGAGCCAGGGTCTTGAGTTCGAATCCTAGTGACAGTATTTTCCCAGATGTAGTGGTCAGCTCACTAAATCGTTGGAAAACGAGAAGCAAGAAATTATTAAGAAGCATTTGGAGAATGAGTAGGAAGCAGTTGGAAGAAAGTAAAGTGCAATTTGGAACTAACTTCACACTATTAGAAAAAATATTATTAAATGACTGAAATAAAATGAAAATAATAGGTGAATAAGCGATTACTAAAAGAATCTAAATTACAAAAAGTCTACAATCTATAATTACTACCATAATTGATTACTAATAAGAAGTAAATAACAATAGGTTACAATCAATAATTTTAACCACAAGATACTAAGTGAATAAACTCAATAAAGTAATAAGAAACCTAAAAACTATACGATGCAAGTAACAAAGAATCATGACATATAAATTAATATGCAAACCACTTGTTATTTGTTATTAGTATGGCCAACCATACCTTAGATTTTACCTTACATAAGATTTTTTGTATCTAAAAGTCAAATAATAAAAGACCTTGTATAAAAGCCATTGACATTGAATCAATACTAAATCTTTTTGTTTGGCTACAAAATCAATTTTAAATCTCATAGATAATATTTTTTCCAATACCACTAGCATAGGATATCAATAAATAAAATATAATATTGTTTTCTTGGATTGTTTCCTAGTCGATTCTGTAGCCATTTTACTCACTTCCCCAATCACTTTACCATGCTTTCCAATCGTGGAAAGCGTGCTTCCCACTATTTGGGGAAGCAGAATGGAATTAGGTTCATAAATGAGTTTCCCACCTTGTATCAAGTTTCCCTGTAACCATGGTTGAAGTATATTAATTTACATCTCTCCTAACACCTTAAGGTTTTGGGAGAATTGGCAAGTTTTGTTAACACTATAATGTTACCACTGAAACCTTTTCTCTCGGTAAGACACAAACCTCTACATGCTTTGCCAATTTAGTTCATAGACTTAACTAAATATACAGTCCTCATTTATGTTCTGATTGTTCCAACACAATCTCGAATGGCATGCTTCTCAAGGACAACTTTTTTTTCCAACTCTTTTGCAATTAAGTTGAGGCTTTTTAAGACAAGAAAGGCATAATGAAAAATAAATAAATATTCATGTAAAACAAACATGGAAATAGGGCACAAATGAGCATTGGAAACATTGCTATATTAGTATTCCTACATTTGAAGAAATAATTCGTCATGGAACAACGGAATGACTCGGTCACCCTTTTCATGAAATAATTGGGTCACCTTCAACTAGGTGGTTGAAAAGAAGAGAGAGATAAAATAATAATCTTTTCAGGTCATTCCAACCAACCGTGGCTTCCCAGTTATGGGTTAGCATTGATGATAATTTCAAAGCTCTTGTTAGTTATGGTAAATTTACTTTAACAACCAAATCAATGTTTAGTACATTTAAGTCCGAAACTCATCAAGATTGACAGTGACGTTTTCACCTAGGTTTGTTAGAAATGGAAACTGATAATAGAGTAATTTATTTTGGTCCTACCAATTTCAAACAAGGAAATCTTCATAGATTTTATCATTTTCCCATTGGGAATGTTGTGGCACTTCAGATGGTATGCTACTATGAATACAAATACAAGCAGTATTAAAATACGTTTTCCATTATGCTCAAGTGGGTGATTCAAATTGGTTACCAAAATATATCTGTCAAAAACATAACCTACGGAATGATGAGCCAACTGAAGACAGATAGAGGATCTTGACATCATACTCATGCTAATATTTACTTACTGGACAATCTACTTCATTCCTTTCTATCCAAAAATTAGACTCGGGTAATTCTTCAATCAGGAAAAACGACATGACACCAGAAGGTATGAAGGCTATTTATTTATGCAAAAGGATTTTTGAATAAACAGGGGTAGAAGCCCCAGCAAGAGAAAACAGCCTTACTATACTGTATAAGGCCAAAGAACAAGCCCAAGAATGCACAAAAAGATGTACAAAATCCCATCCCTCTACAAGATTAGAACAAGAAGAGCTTACCCCTCATATAGAACAAATACAAAGTCCCATCTTGAGGAGAAATCAATTAGCCAAATGCACTCAAATTCTTTGCAAGCAGAAGCCCAAAAGATTAGAATGTCCCTTCCTCACATGGTATAAGATTGTTCTGCATAGTCTCAGAGGCTTAGCTGTTTCTTTTGCCATATAAACTCCAGCAGATATCAGCAAAAAATTCTACATATCATTTTCTTCTTTCTCTTAAAGGCTTTGTCCGCCAACTAGCAATCACCTCAACAGGCATGATGATTACTTATAATAAATAATAATATTTTAATGTTAAATACCGGAAGCGAAAGAAAGGAGGATCAAAAGTGCCACCAAGCAGCATATAACAATCAATTGCACCACCTCAAGCATTTAAGAACCCTAAGATTCTAAAGTGGAAAAGGAACACTGCATCAGACATCATTTTCAGAGTCTGAAGACAAATGGAATTTTTACTACATGAATGAATAAATGAATATTAAATATGAAGACTGCATCAAACTTTAGTCATGTATATCCGCTGATCATCAATGTCATAATTCATGAAATCATCTCCAAAATGGTTTCCAATTACATCACTATCAAAATCTTCCTCTTATTTGGTAACTTGCTAAAAATCTTACCAAAGACAAAATCAGAATCTTCACAGCTAAGTTTCTTCTGAAAGTAACCCTATCAGCACATTCTGATTCCAGGCTAGCAGCTTATGAAGATGCTAATACCAAAGTTCAAAGTAACTGATCTTGACGTGGGCATAGCTTGTTTGCTCACTGCTGCCTTCAGATAGTAACTTATGGAGAGATATTAATCCTGAACATCAAATACCCTCGTATCTCATCCTTAGTTACAAGAAGCTGATACTCCAGCTTCAGAGACTCAGTTCCAAGTTGAGACCTCTTCCTACCACCACTGGCTACAGCCATCATTACTTATTGGTGGCACCAACATAGTAATATTTCTAGCTTTTTATTGCTGTTGTTATCATGGGATTACACAAAAAATTTATGGAAGCTTAGTTAATTTTAACTTGGTAAAATTAGACATATTTTAAATGCTATTAACTCCTGCAAATAACCCTCACTTAACTCACTGGTCGCAATATAAATACATGAGTGCTTTTCCAAAACTAAATGGTATGCATCTTACCCCTACCATAGCATTTAGAATTCTAAACAAAAGAAACATATGTATACATGTAACCTTTGATCTACACATGTTCAACCACAAACATCCGATTTATGTTTCTCACACTAGAAACCCAACTTTAATCCTTGGTCTGAAACAACCAATCAAAGATGAAGCAAACCATTATTATTGAGAGAAAATCATTTTATTTTGAATTAATATATATTGGTAATGCCTGGATTCTGAAAGTGACTGAACATAGGAAAGGTTTCGTTGCTTCCATCCGCTTCAGGGCCATTCATATCCCCTGGTTTTGCATTACCTTAGACAAGGCATGCAGAGAAGCGAATCACTCGGCTTTCTATTGGTCTAAGGATGATGGAAACAAAGTCATCAATGTAAAATGAAGGTCTAACGATCAAGGCAATTTCCTAATTGTTTCAGAAATTTTAAGGAATGGAAAAGAATTCAAGATCTTCATCCCTGGTGATGTTAATACCACGGGTTGGGGTAATATCGCTCATATCCTCAGAAGATCCTTTGGTGGTGAGACTACAACCACCCAAAAGATCCCTCCTCATACTCTGGATGCATTTCCTTTGCTAACTAGAGAAAACGTAATTAAACCTCGTCATCCTTCTATTGAGGTGAAGCATCGGGATCGCGACTGGGCGATTTCCATCTCCTCGTTGGATAACCCTATAGGTGAGGAAGTATGGACAAGGACCGTGATTGGACTTCGATCTAATATCGAAATCACATGGGAAGAGTTTGCGATCACTGTATGTGAAGATTTAAATCTAGTTGAGGAAGTGGCTTGGATCGAGATTGATCCTGTTAGAGCGATGGTGGTCTGCTCCACTGAAACAGAGACTCAAAATTTAATTGGATCGAATATCGATATTCCCCAACGTGGTAGGGTTGGGATTCATGAATGGGACCCTAACCTCCGCTCCATCGACTATGATAAACTCTTCAAGCATCGTTGGATCAAAATATGGGGGCTACCACTAAATATGTGGACTAAGGAAGTTTTTTAATCAATTGGAGGTATTTGTGGTGGGCTTCTCTCAGTGGATGCGGAAACTTTGGGCTGTGAGGAGCTACGATGGGTTCGACTGGAGGTCTCTTGTGTTGATATCAGGAACATCCCAAGGATTATATCCATAATAGTTAATGGAAAATATTTTCCAATCATCATTTCAATCAAGAACGAAGAAAGGGATTTAATCACGGACTTGTTTGGATTAGAGGCACCGAGGTCTTCTTCTTCTTCTTTGACGTCAGAAAGTGTGAAAATCTCCAGCAAGGAGGTTGGGGTGTGTCCGGTGGTATGACAAATTCTTCCCGCCATGGAAAAAATTTCAAAAAATATGTATTGGAAGCAGAATACTAGTACAAAATCATACATGCAATAGTCTAAAAGTTCTACGTGTCGTGATCCGAGGACAACTATCCATGTTGGTTCTGTGAATGAGGGTAGTGTACACGCCACCAAGACGATTAAAGATGATAATGAACACTGTAGAGCCACCGACCCTTCTTTTACAAATAGAGAGGTAGGTAGGGCCTTGAGGAATGACAAATTTAGCCCTTATATGGACCATATGGCATCAAATTGGAACTGTCCATTTTACGATCAACGATCTTCCTTGATAATGGTGGCTGACCTACAAGGGGGAAGAGGTAAAAACCTAAATGAGCTTCGTATAAGGGCAACAATTAGTGTGGTTGAAGCGAATTCCAGTTTCAACCCTAAAAAGGGTGATGGCTTTAAGATGACATTGGAGGCATTTCAGGAAAATGAAAATTCATTTAAGTTAGCTGAAGCAAATGACAGTCTTAACCATGAGGTGGGGAAATTTAGGGGTGAATCTTCAAGGGTAAATGGGTCTTTCAAATGGCACCCTGTTGAAAAGGCATCAAAATACAAGTCTCATCCTTCTTTGGCAGAAAAAGGGATGATGTGTGGAGGGGCAAAAAGGGTATTTCAGGATAATGGTTCTCTTATTAAAGAACTGAATTGACAAAAAGACCTGGTTGTTCTAGAATCTAACTTGAAGGTTGGAATGGAATCTGGGGAACTCTCTAAATGCCCTACTTCTAGGGGGTATTCGCAGCAGTCATCAAGTAATAGGATTCTGACTCATCCAAAATGAATCGTGGTGCATCAAGTCCGGTTATCTTTGCTGAATCAAAGGGGGATGATGAATCCGGTTCTCAGAATTCCGATCATAGGTATGGCAATGCAGATCAATTGGATAATCCTATTGTGGCAGTGGTTAATCAAATAATGCCAAGGCCATTAAATCAAAACGGGGATTCTTCCAAGTTTATCAAGGAATTGAATAGGGATCACTGCCAAACACAGATATATGAACCGACCGATTCATGGGTCTCAAATTCGACGAAGGACGTAACAAGTTCTGGGGAAGTTCTCTGTACGGTGGCGGAATCGGAACATGACTACACTGTGAAAACAATCAGAATAGGGAACTAATTCGGTTTGATGTTCCTAATGTTGAAAATGAGGGTGATGTTCTGACTCCGGTTCCTTTAGCAGTTTTGGAAAGGGATAACATGGAGGGAGACTATAGTGGTAATGGTTTTGAGGGAGCTTTGATTTGTGGAACGCCAAGTCCTGCTTCTAACAAGAGGACTATTTATTTCTCAAAGGAGTGATGGACAGAGATGAGGAGGTTTTATTTGAATGGGTATTACATAAGTTAGAGAAATTTGGGGCCTTCTTAGGACTGTCATTTGAAGGTTTTGAGGCTGAAGTTAAAGAGTTATTCAAAGCTATTGAACTCAGAAGGAGAAACATGTCGAGTCCTATGGGGGGTCTAAATCGATGGGGGATAACGACTTATCAATGAACTCAAAAAGCTTGAATGGAGTGTAAATTATGATAGAAAAGCGGATGGTCCGAGTGGTGGATCCATTCGGAGGGGAAAAGGGATTTCTTACAATTGATTTTATGGATCTTAAAATTCTAACTTGGAATGTTAGAGGTATGGGAAATTGGGAGAAAAGGATGGCAATTTGTAAAGGTTTTTTAAGAGTGAACCTGAATATCTTGGTGATTCAGGAAACTAAAATTGAAGCAATGACGGATCAAATTGTTGTGGACATTTGGGGTAGTCCGTCAAAGGATTGGGTGGCACTACCATCATGGGAAGCTTCGGGTGGTATTCTTTTGATATGGAAAGGTGACAAGGTTGAAATACTTGAACATGAAATAGGGGCATTCTCCATCTTGATGCGATGTAGAGTTAATGGGGAGTTAGATGAATGGATATTTACTGGTGTTTATAGTCTAGTTCTAAGAGGGGAAGTGGATATTTTTTTAGGGAGTTGGATGATGTGAAAACTAGGTGGAATTTGTCATGGTGCATTACGGGAGATTTCAACTTAATTCGCTTTGCTCATGAACGTAAAGGGTAAGATAGAAGGGATGTTAGAATGGATAAGTTTGGGGAGTTCATTGATAGATGGAGTCTTATTGATAGTTCTTTGAATGAGGCAAAATACACATGGTCAAACTCTAGAGACGTCCCTTCGATGAGTAGATTGGATCATTTTCTATATTGTAGTGTATGGGAGGAGTTATTTCCTGGGAGATCCCAAACTGCACTATCAAGATCTGTGTCAGATCACACCCCTATTTTGTTGGATTCAAGTTGGGGTAAGGGAGGGTCATCCCCATTTAAATTTGAGGAATCTTGGTTCCTTGAACCGGATTTCATGGAATTGGTGAAATAAGTTTGGAACCAAGCACAATATTTGGGAGATCCAAGTAGAATTTTTGCTCTTAAACTTAAAAGTCTAAAACTCCGGTTGAAAACTTGAGTAAAATATCCATGGGATATTTCAAAAAAGAGCTTAAAAGATGCCTTGAGAAAATTAGAGAGATTGATTTAATGGAAGAATTAAGAATCTTATCGCATGAGGAAAGGGGGATTAGGGAAATGCATCGGAAGGAATTTATGATCATTGTGGTTGAAGAGCAGGCATATTGGAGACAAAGATCTAGAATTAGTTGGTTGAAATACTGGGATAGAAATACAAAAAAAAAATATTCATAAGGTGACTTCACATCATAAGAATTCGAATGTTGTCAATGGCCTATGGATCAATGGTGAGTGATCTCATAATTTGAGGGAAATTAGAAAGGAAGCAGAATTATACTATATGAATTTGTTTAAGGAGGAAGTTCCATTAAGACCCCTCCTTGATGGCATGGAATTTGATAAAATCTCGGACGTTGAGAAGAAATGGGTGGAGATAGCATTTTCGGAAGAAGAAGTATATAAATCTATCATGAGTATGAAAGGCGATAAATCACCAGGTTTGAATGGCTTTACCATTTCATTCTTTCAAAAATGTTGGGAGATTATTAAAGATGACCTATTGAAAGTTTTAAATGAATTTATCATTCTGAGGAGTTTTATGAGCATTTTAATAATAATTTTATTTCCTTGATTCCAAATAAGATGGGGGCTAAGATGATGCGTGACTTTCTCTCTATTAGTTTATTAAGAAGTGTTTATAAGATCATATCTAAAGTCTTGGCTCATCATCTGAAAATGGTAATGAAGAATATCATCTCTCCCCCTCATGGTGCATTTATTGACAGAAGACAAATTCTTGATGGGGTGCTCATAGCAAATGAATGTATTGAAGACAGATGATGTTCGGGTAGAAGTGGGATTATCTGTAAGTTGGATCTTGAAAAAGCATACGATCATGTGAATTAGAGATTTTTGGATTACCACTTGATGAGGATGGGTTTTGGTGCTAAATGGAGAAGATGGATCACTTTCTGCTTAACTTCATCTTCATTTTCGGTATTAATTAATGGAAGTCCAGCAGGGTTTTTCAATGGCTCAAGGGGTCTACGATAGGGTGACCCCCTATCTCCATTTTTGTTTATAATAATCTCTGAAGTTTTGAGTAGAATGATAAAAAGGCAGAGATGGGATTTATTTCGGGATTTTGTGTGGGTTCGGGGAGAATCACAATCTCTCACCTCCAATTTGTGGATGACACAATGATATTTTGTGATGCGGATGCAAGACAAGTGGCATATCTTCGATGTATCCTTATTTGCTTTGAGGTGGTTTCAGGTTTAAAGATTAATTTGGCAAAAAGTGAAATATTTTATGTAGGTGATGAATGTGATATTGATAGTTTGGCGTGGATCTTAGGTTGTAAAATTGGTAGTCTCCTAGCTACTTATCTTGGTCTCCCATTGGGTGCTAACTACAAATCAAAGATCTTATGGGAGCCAGTTATTGAAAAGATCTCGTCTAGATTAGAATCATGGTAGGCCCATTTATTATCAAAAGGGGGGACGGTTAACATTGATTAAAGTCACATTGGTCGCTATGCCAAATTACTTTTTATCTTTGTTTACTATCTCGGTCTTGGTGGTAAATAGAATAGAATCCATGTTTAGGCGGTTTCTTTGGCATGATGAAGTTGAAAATCATAAATATCATTTGGTGGATTGGAACACCTGCTGTAAACCCATGAGCCTAGGGGGGCTTGGTATTCGAAGGATCCGAACTCACAACATGGCCTTGTTAGCTAAATGGTTATGGAGATTTTGGTCTGAACAAGATAGTTTATAGCGTCAGGTGGTGGTAGCTAGATTTGGTGAGAAATCTCTATGAGAATCTAGAGAGGTTAGGAGGAGACATGATTGTGGAATTTGAAAATCAATTTTAGCTAGAAGAGATGATTTTTGGAAACATATCAAATTCGATTTGGGGTTGGGTAACCACATCAAATTTTGAAAGGATGTATGGGTTGGGGATAATCCATTAATGGAGATATGTCCTAGCATTTATCGATTGGCTGTGAACCAAAATATGTCGGTGGAGGAATGCTATGATGAAAATTGTAGAATATGGATCCCGAGACTAAGGAGAGATCCAAATGATTGGGAGGTAGGAGAACTATTAAATTTGTTGGGCATATTGAAAAATTTGAAGCCAAATAGTGATAGGAGTGATAGATGGATTTGGAAATTGAATCAAAAGGGGTGATTCACCTTTAAATCTTTCTATATTGATTTAACAAAGTTCCTAAGAATAATGTTTCGCCATAAAGGCATATGGATCTCGTTCGTCCCTTTTAGAATATCATTCTTCATTTGGACTTGTTACTTAGATACAATTCTAACCCTCAATCATTTGCAAAATAGGGGTTGACATTTGGCTAATAGATGCACCCTATGTAAGGAAGAGGAGGAATCGGTCTGTCATCTTTTTATCCATTGTCTTATGGCGAAAGAAATGTGATATTTTTTTATTTCTCATTTTCAATTT
>JAOXJP010196939.1:0-12143 GCA_025762735.1 Platanus orientalis
GGTTTAACTATGTAGAATAACTCTCAATGTCATAGGCCAACAATGGTTTAACTCATAGGCTAATTAGCTCTCAGACTCTCTTTTATCAAGATTTGACTATTTATTCAAGCACATGAGTTGTATTTTCATTGGGGTTAGTGCCCCTATTTATAGAGTGGAGAAACCCATTAAAATATCTCCAACATCCCTTTTTTAAACGGTCAAAAATATAGCCGTTTCAAAATCTCGAGCATATTATTTTTTTATTTTCAAAAGGAGCTCGTTAAACCGTTTGATTTGAGTACTTATGGCTTACGAGCGGACATTTGGATCAAAAGATATGGCCGTTTTAAGTTGAACCATATTTCCTTTTCAGCACAAGTTAATTTTTTTCCAATTTTGGTCCATCCTTGGTCCAATCTTTAAGGAACCTTTTCTATGTTTGGTTTATCCATATTTAATTTATTCTAAGTCCACCTAAGTTAGGTCCATACCCAAACACCCTATTATCACTTACCAATCTTTTACGATTTTAACCTCAAATTTTGGATGTTCGCTTCCTTGAGGTAGCTAGCACTTGAGACTTAGGAATTCTTCAACAACGCTCGAGTCTCTTTGGCTTGGTCATTCCGGCTTCAAGTTCGTCTTCTTGGTGCTTTCTCGGACTCTCTTCTTGGACTTACTTGGGTATTTAATTTACATCATAAAGTCTTATACACATGACCACTATATGTATTCACATTGTTTTGTGCATGGACATTGACAATACATAAAACCTAACAGTAGTTGTTTCATGTGGGAGTTGCATTATATTGAAAGTAGTTTTTATATTCTATTATTGTTATAGATTTGACTCTTTTTTTTTGTATTATATTTTCTGTATTCAGCACTGATTTTGCATGCCAGTAACCCTTTATACTTGTAATTTTCATTTTTTCCCTAGTTTCTGGAAACATATTTCTTTGTCATGTTGAGCACTTGTGGATCAGTATATTCCTTTTTTTATTTGTTGAAACTATGATACTCTCCCTGGTTACTTATGAGAAGTTATCTGTGGAGAGAACCCCTACTTGAAAGCCCTCACAAACGAAAGCCTTATAAAAATCTAAGAGATGCGCTGTAGGTAATTTGTTGGTTCTATGTATGATTTGCTTTCCTTGCTGAGTTCTGTTATTTTGGGGACTTTTGATTCATGCTGATTTGATGGATTTTCTTTTTTCCTTTTTTTGGTGTTGCTGCTGTCGCAATCTTGAGTTTGTTGTTTAATTTATGAATTTTCCCATGTAAGCTTCGACCTCATAAGGAACTGTTTTCTATTGTGTTCCTTGTGGTTATTCATCTTTTCTTTTTGGTTGATTATGTGCTCTTTAAGATTTTTAGGGTGGGTTTATGAGCTTCCATGTAGAGATACATTCATGTGAGCATTCCACCAAGTTTCGGGACAGCAATCTTTCGATTGATTGCTTGTAAGAGCTTGAGGATTTTGAGCAACTGACTTATGGATGTTTGCTTGAAACTCTCATGAAGGCGGATCTATTTGTTTAAGAGAGAGATTCTCTTTATTGTTATTATTTTATACTCTTTTGAAGATCTTTCTCATTTTAGTTTATCTTTGCACACAAAGTTCCTACCAAGTATCCCTGCCGAAGGATTGTTCTTACTGATATCATCTTATAGCCCATTCTACAATAATGAGTTAAAACCTGCCCATAATGCTTAAGAAACACAACCAAATATCTGAAGATATCTTATTAATTTTTAATTCTCCTTGTCATTGTTAAAGCATGAATTTCTTGTCCATTCTTACAAATTGTAGATTGTTAGGGTTAGTTTTGCTTCTTAAAAAAGATTTATTCATAATATGCAATTATTTGTGTATAAATTTTGCAATCCTTTGAAGGGTAATGTAAGAGCTCACATTTGTCTCCTTCGTTATTTATTTATTTATTATTATTATTATTATAATTTGTGATCCAACATATATAAAGAGATATTTGGTGAAAGTTTGATTTTAATGTGTAGGTATGATGTTTTTCAATTGTTAGCCTTCGGGATGGGTGGCCTGGGAAAAGTACAAAGGTGAGGCAAACATCATAATTATTGAATTCTTTTGTTGCATATGTATATTTTTGTTTAATTGTTGCATATATTATGATCAATCCTTATTATGTTGCATATGTAAAAAATGTGAATCATTATAATATCTTTGACAATTGATGCATTTTCCTCACGTTGTAAACTAGTGTGGTCTAGCCTTCATATAAGATGATAACACCTCATGGTTCTATATTGCTTTTTTGTGAAATGATTCAAAACGGATTTTATCTTGTGATCAAGGAGCAAAATGTCATTCCGTGTCGGTATATGTTGGCCGACATATGTTGATGTCGACCATGTTCAACACAAAATAGTGTTGGAATGTAAAAAATACAAAATTTCGTACGAAATGGCATACACTGTCGACATTTCCATTGAAACCCTGGTTTGTACCCTAAAAAAAATCAATAATGTTGATTTTTATGTTGACATTCACCCTAGATGGGTGAAATCCACCGAAAGCCTATGTAAAAATAAAACTTAGGCTTGATTGCTAATGAGTGTTGATATGAGAAGGCGTTCCTGATCGAAGGGGGTGGTGTGCAAGCTTGACATGGAGAAGGCCTATCATAGGATTGATTGGGGCTTCCTCTTTTAGGTGACGAGGGGAAAAGGTTTTGGGGGATTGGTGAATTAAATGGATGGAAGGTTGTGTGAAATGTCCTTGGTTTTCTATTTTGGCCAATGGTACTTCAAAAGGCTTTTTCAAGTCTTCTAAAGGTTTTAGGCATGGGGACCCTCTTTCTCCATTCATTTTATCCTTAATGGCGGATGGTTTGAATGTGATCCTGAAGAAGGCGGAGCAAGTGGGGTTGGTGGAAGACTTTTTAATGGGTGATGATAGGCTTATAGAGTCACACTTGTTTTTGCGGATGATACAATTTTATTCTTTAATGCTGAGAAGGAAAATGTTAAAAATATGAAGGTTTGCCATAGTATTTTTTAAGGGATTTTGGGATTAAAAGTGAACATGGACAAATCTTGTTTGGTTGGTATTCATGTTGATCTAACTCTGCAGATGAAGTTAGCAAGGATGATGGGGTGCAAGGTTGGTGAGTGGCCTTTGAAGTACCTGGAAATGCCTTTTGGGGGGGAATCCAAGGTATGTGGCTTTTTTGGGACCCGGTGGTGGAGAAGGTGTCTGAGAAGTTCGATGTTTGGAAAAAAAACATATATATCTTTTGGAGGGCGTATTACTTTGATCAATGTTGCATTGGTTAATATTCCTGTTTACTATATATCTGTGTTTCAAATGCCGTACAAAGTAGTGTAGAATATTGAAAGATTTCAAAAGGATTTTCTTTGGGAAGGAGGAGCTTAGAAGAAGAGGACCATTTAGTGAAATGGGAAGATATTGTGAAATCAAAGGAGAAAGGTGGATTGGGTTTGGGAAGACTGAAGGAGAGGAATTTGGTATTAATGGGGAAATGACTTTGGAGATTTGCTATGGAGGAAGGAAGCTTATGGCAATCCATCATTTCTTGCAGATACAGAATGGATGACAATACCTAGGACTGTTTTCAAATCCTTCCCTCTTCACACTCTTCTTTGGAAACACATCACCCAATAAGTCCTTTGTTCTTCCCCCACACCAGGTTTGCTGTTGTAGATGGAAAAAAGATTAGATTTTGGATAGATTTATGGTGGAGCAATTCCACTATAAGTTTGATTTATCTTCGTCTCTTTCGCATTGCCTTTAATAAGGCATGCGGTGGTGGCCGATATTCTTTCTTCTAATGAGTATGGTTTATCTTGGAATCTTTCTTTTTCTAGAGACCTCGATGAATGGGAAGTGTCCATGGTGGGCAATCTCACGAATGATCTTAAGTTGATTTATATCTCTAATGATGATAGGGATTCTTGTATTTGGAGCCCCTCTCCGGATGGTCGGTTTTCTTTTAAATCCTTTTTTTCTAACCTCTTTGGAGACACTCTTTGCCCTCCTATTTTCCATGCTAGAAAGTTTGGAGTTTTGCTGCTCCTCCTTGAGTGAAGGCCTTTAATTGGATCGCTTGTCTTAGGAGGAAAAATACTATGGATATGATTCAGAGGAGGCGTCCTTATATGACTTTGTCCCCTTTCATTTGTTGTTTGTATGGTAAGAACAAGGAATCTGCTAATCATATCTTCATTCATTGTCCTTTTCACTTCTAGGTTGTGGAGTTATTTCCGAGGCCGGATTCTGTTTGTTTCGCTTAACCTCCGCTTTGCACGCCACGTAAACAAAAACTTTAAGACATGGCAAATGTTGATACGAAGGGTTTTTTGGACCACGGTTAAAAAGTAACCGAGGTAAACCCATGCCTTGTAACCCTTTGCCCTTTTCATTCGATCAGTAAGCCCTAAAAAAAAAACCCTTCCCCACAAAGAGGTGACGCTTGCTCCACCATCTACCATAATCACCGGTAACCTGCAACCGGCAACGGCGAAAAAGAAGTTTTAAACTTCTTGTCACTGATTCGTAGCTGTCGTCGCCGATTTTAGCCATCGTCATTGAAGATTTGAGCTTACCGATTGCCGGTGCTAGCGAAAAGGGAAGAGCTATAGCCATGAAATGCTGAGATCAACTGTTGGTGACACCGAGGTGGGTCTATAACAAGGGGTTTGTATAGATATGCATTTCTTATATTCTGGTTTTCTGCTTTCAGTGTTTCTCTGTTTTGCTATTTAGATTTGACTGTATATAACCTGCTCATCCAGTAGTACAGATTGCTCCTTAGTTTGATAAATGAACCTAACATTCAATACTTTTACTCTCTCTTGTAGTTTTAATTAATCTTAACACTTTTTTGTGTGATTCAGTTTACTTGTATGGAAGAAACGAAGCCATCCTCCCTATGTTGAATAATTAGCACACATGAAGGACTGGAGATCCACCATTTGATGATTCCATCTACGATCTCCCATACACCAATTTACTGAGTTGCTTGAACTTAAAAATCCAATCTATTGCCTTCTTTTGGAAGGCTCTCCAAAGTGTCAAGTGGATTCGATGTTTTCATCCTTAGGGTCTGATAATTGATTTATAAATTTCGTTGGTGGGACTTGTCAAATGGTGGATTCCAAACCCTTGCATGAGTATGATGTGTATGACATGTCTTTGACATTATCATCCTATCCTCCTACCTTGATTCTTGAGTATTCCTCTTAAGAAATTGCAGGACCAGACATTTTTCAAGTCTACATGTGTTATATCACCTCGGAATGTTGATTTGCTCCATTTTCGTTTTGGGTTGTATGACATCAAAGATTGTCTATCTATTTACCTCCTATTTAATTTGTTTGATAATTTATTTACTCTTTTTTATTGTGAGTTAGCTGTAAGGATGCGTGGACATTTAGGCAGAGGTCCCCAGTTTGATATCACTTGCCTTTTTACAGTGCTATTAGTTATTCTCTTAGATTCACTGTTCAGATCTGAAAATTTTGTTCCATTCATTCTATTCTTTTTCATTGTTTCGTTTAGATCTCTGTTTCTCTGTTTTAGTTTTTATTTCTTTATTTTCGTATCCTATGAATTTATCATGTGAGTTTAACACATTAGGCTGTAGAATGTGCAACACATCCTACCCAACCCTTTCATAGTAGAACTTGAATGAGCTTATATAAATTTTAAACTGTCAACCTTAACTAATGAATTTGGGTCTTATCATTTATGTAAGCTTATATAAATTTTAAACTTACAAAACAAAAAAGAATTGCCTTGTACAAGAGGAAATATAGTCAATAGGTACATAAAGGCACATTTGTTTCCCCTCGATCATTCAGCCATATACATATTTTTACCAAGAGATGTAACGGAACATAAAACTTTTCTTCAGTGGATGAGGTTCATCTCTTCTTTCTTAATACATGCTTTTATCGCTCTTTTACTAACATCTACAATTTTATTGGTTCATGCAGTCAAATTAAAGATGTCATCATTAAGCATGGCCTACATGTAAAATACCCAAAAGGTTGTGGGCCATGTTTTGTGAAAACATCGAACACTGGGAACAATCCACAAAGAGATTTCTATCAATGCCCGGGTGACACTATAAGTTTGAGTTATTTAACATCTTTATACATGTAATAAAACTTGAATATGAGAACATTTTTTGATTTTGTTTTTGTTGAATGCAGGTTATGGGCAAGCGCCTTAGTTTATTATGTAGTGTGATGAGTTTGGGGAATGTAGAGGATCAATGAGTTCAAGTAGGAGACCATCAAATATGGATCCAATAGAAATAAGGAAGGATTTTGTCTCTTTGAAGTACGATTTCACGGTCTTGAAGCAATATTTCTCAGACTTGAAGCAAGATATATCTGTAATGAAGCAAGGTTTCTACAATTTGAAGCATGATTTTTTGATGCTGGAGCAAGATGTCTCGATGAAACAAGATTTTTTGAAAGTGAAGCAGGAGTTGTTGAAAGTGAAGCAAATACTTTACTTTTTTTTTTTTAATTGTAATGATAATTTGCTATTGGTTTTCAAGATATATCTGTAATGAAGGAAGATATTTCTGTAATGAAGCAAGATATATCTATATTGAAACAAGATTTCTACATTTTGAAGCATGATTTTTTGATGCTGAAGTAAGATGTCTCGATGAAGCAAGATTTTTTGATAATTGGCTACTTGTTTTTAATAGTAATTTTGTTTCTACCAAATTGAAAACTTCTGTGAAGAACATGCATATTTGTGAATACGTATCTCTGCAGGGGTTCAGCAGGCTTGTTGTCTTGCCTATTTGCTCTTTTTTTTTTCTCAAATTTGTTGATATCATATGTAATGAGCTTAGTTGAACTATTATTAGCAATTGGGTGTATAGAAAATGTATGGTACAAGAATAGTTTAGAGTTTGGTAAAAAATGGGGCTGAATTAGTGGTTGTTCCTGTGACATTCAGATTTTTTATTATTTATTTATTTTTATCTGCACATCTTTCGTTGAGGTGATAAGTGCAGCACATCGTGTGAACAAAATTGAACAAAACAAGAATGGGTTTTGGTAATTATGCTTTGGGGCATATTGCACCAAAATTTCAAGCTTAAAATTGTGGCTCCTGAACTATCACTCTGTTTTTCTTGACCATGTAAGTTTGTTTTTAAGATAAAGCTCTGAGTTCTTATACATAGGATAGGTACTTGCATATTAAGAAAGAACAAATCCATGGTCTTGTATAACTTCACCATAACACTTGGGATAACTCTACTTATAAGCAGCTTGTATTAGTCTCACAAATTGGGGTGGATGTTGGTTTAAGTATGGGTGGATTGATAATGAATTAATGATGCTACTCAAGTATATCTTAAACAACAAGATCTTTTTGGGTTCGTCCCTAAGGATGGATATTCTCTTCTTCCTAGGAGCATGACATTTTTTTTTCTTTCATTCATATGGTAGGTGATTCACCATGAAAAGCAACTTTCAAAAGATGATATCTATAGTTGGATGCTATACAGAGGCACAGGGGCACAGGGTGGTTTCAAACGTGATTCATCATGGTGATATTCTGCCCTGCCGATCTGATTTTCAATGACAAAACTCACTTGGAACCAACCGTCCCAGAGGACCTGATGACCAAGCAAAGGGTCCGGCCAAATCTTTTCAAAGAACAAATTTGTAGATAAAATAACGTCCAATCATTTCAAAGAACAACATGCATTTAATCATTTTGGACTGGAGGTTGTCATCACGGATCTGTGAAGGACATGCCTATCTGTGAATATATACAACTTTTTTTCCCCCTTTTTGCTTTGTACCTATCTGTGAAGGAGCTCAGCAGGCTTGTTGTCTTGCCCATTTGCTCCTTTTTATTTTTATTTTTATCAAAACTGTTGATTTCATCTGTTATGAGCTTAGTTGAACCGTTATTCGCAAGTGGGTGTACAGGGTGCCATGGAAGTCAAAATCTCTATCCAGATCTTACAATTTCCTATGTTCTGCTTTTGTTGGTTGCTCACTGGTTCATAATCTGGGTGCTTAAAGTGATTACAGTTAATCGATTGCCAATCTGGATGTTTCTTCGGTGTTATAAGACTCACATGGTGGTGTTATACGTGAACTTGTGGGTAGGACTAGATGCTGGAAGACGTCTACATTTTCAAGAGGTTTCAAATAGGTAGGAGTGGTACCAGGTCTCAAACATTGGCTACTGACATAGTGCTCTTCTTAAAAGATGAGGTTGCTGTCAGGGACGTCTACAGCCACAGCCACAGTGATATTCTTCCCTGCCGATCTGATTTCCAATGGAAAAATCTCAATTGGAACCAACCATCCCAGGGGACCCCATGACCAAGCAAAGAGTCCGGCCATGATTTTTAAAGAGGAGCCATCCTGATGGGAATGCCATGCATAAATTGAATCAACATTCTTAAGTAGTTATATGTCCCTTTAGAACACAAACATCAGTGAAGAACTCCGGTACTTGCTGATCCTCTATCCCTATTGCCTCGGTCACAAGGTTAGAACCTTATGAATTGTCCACACCACTATTGTTCACAAGTTGAAACATCATCTCCAGGAAGTCAAAAATCAGATTAAACAAATTTGTAGATGAAATAGCACCCAATAATTTCAAAGAACAACATGTATTTTATCATTTTCTTTTATAAGTCAAAAGAATGCCATGTCCTTTTCAAGGAAAAAAACGAGTTTGAGCCATAAGTGGCATGCCATATCGACACAAAAATGCCATATCAATATATTCCTCATCTACCCAAGCCCATTTCCTTCATAAGCAAGTGGCTTCCCTTCCTTCAACATTGGCACCTGAGAACGTGGTTCTGCACCAAAGATGTGAAACCAAGAGTTCATGTGTCAATACTTAAAAAGAGGGGAGATGAGAAAACAATATGGGACTAATTTACATTGAACACCAATTTCTAACCTTCTACTAAGTTGTCCAAAAACATTTCATATAATATGGGACTGATCTACGTTGATATCAAGAAATGTTGTATATATATTTCACCAAAAAAATTGTCCAAAAAACATGATTCAAAGTTGGAACTATATCCTTGTCTATTCCATTACCTTGCAATCAATACCATGAGATCCAAATATTAATGGCCAAATGTTTTAACTTTTAGATTAGAAAAAGAAATAGAAGATGTCTAAATTGTATCTTTTTCCCCCAAAAACCAAAAACTTAATTATGCCCAATTAATGGTCGCCATGGAATTTTTGCCTTTGCAAACTTATTTTCACTTGTATGAGCTTTTTCTAATGCACTTTTCTTTCTCTTGTCACCCTTGAGGCCTTTTCCTTTCTGTCCAACAGCCGTCATCTAACTTGGGATTGATGAAATAGCATTGTCATTAGTACATAGTATTCTACTATCATCTATCATGTAAAGAATGTTAAATTCCCTTCTTTGGTTCAGCACCCTTGTCATTTGGTGGTTCACATTGGGATGTTACTTTTGTTTTCTTCATACAATCATTCATCATATCCAATGCGAATTTGAATGCTTCTTGACTGTTTGCAGCCGTATTGCTCAACCTTACACTAGTACACATCAACTCCTTATAACAAGTCGGGGTAGTTATTTTATCCTTAGATGATGCTAGATCATAAGTGTTTACAATATGTTGCTTAGCATCTTTTGTCCATCTCCTCAATATGTACTTATTTGGGATTTGTTCCAAATTATCACGATAAAAACACTCAATGCGTGACCATATAAAATCCTATTGAATTCAAATTTCTTGCAACAACATTGTACAATATGTAGCTCTGCATCAAATGTAACAATGTAATCATGTTTCTGTTTCAATTAATGGACGTTGTTAGTGGTGTTGGTACCTTCCATAAGTTCTATAACAACAGTGCAACTCATCCCCTTTTCATACTTGTCTTGAAACAACTTAAAAATCTTAGTTGTGTATATGTTCCTAGCATCAACCATAATAGGAACATTGATAAACTAATTCGGAGTACTTTGTGTTATTTTAAAGTCAGTTTCATCTTCTTTCATTTGCCTATTTGCCACCAACCTGTCTCACTGTCGGAAATTTTTTAGAAGATTGTAACTACGATGAAGGTACTTTCTTATCATACTATTCATGGATTCATTTCGTTACATACTCTTCATTTTTACACAAAAAGTATTTCTTCCATATACCAAAGCCCACTTTTCTCTTTCCTCAAATAAAGTTTTCAGCCATGTATTGTCTCATAGATTATATTTTTCTAACATTCTCTCCCATGCATCAAGAAAATCAATTTCCTCTTCGTACTCATATATGCATTTGTTGAAATCTGATTTAAAGGATTTATGCTCAGCATAGATACGGTGAAGATGTTTTACAACATTTTGATACATATGCCATATACAAATATGGTGATAAGTATTTGACATAACTTCAGATATTACATGCACCATCCCCTTATCTTGGTCCGTAATAATTGTTGTTGGAGCTTTCTTAGACATTGCACTAAGGAAAGATTCAAACACGAATTGAAATGAGGGAATCGTCTCATCGTATATCAAGGCTACACCGAATACAACTGTTTGTCTATGATGATTAACTCCAACAAACGGAGCAAATTGACGATGATAGTTATTTTTCTGAAATATCGTATCAAAACAAACTACATCACCAAATGCATGGTAGTCATTTACCATTTTCGAATCTACCCAAAAAATGTTATATATTTTGTCATCTTCATCAAGTTGTATTTTGTAAATGGACCCCAGTTTTTCAGCTAACATGTTTTTTAGATATCGTAGTACACCACCTGCATCACCATGTATCATTGACTTCATTCTTTTTATTGCAAATAATCTTTGACTGAGAGGAACGCAAGATTCGATAATCCTCCAATTGGAGCACTCATGAGATCATATGTTGCCTTGGGTCTTATCCCCACACTACCTGCAAGGTCACCTTCAAATGCTTGAGCAATAGATCTATGCCTTTGTGACCAAAACATATATGATTTCATGGGTGTACACTTATGGTTATGTTTGACAATATGTCGTGAAATGGTATATATACCATATTCTCCTAATTTGAGTAAGATACGTGTAGTGCAACCTGATCTTATGCTACTATGATGCCGCTTCACTTCACCATCTGGTTTCTTTCTTTTATAAATAGTGAAATATGGAAACCACTTACAGATTTGGGGAAATCTGGGCCAAACCCCCACTTTCCCTTTCCTTTTCCCTCTTCTCCTTCTTCTCTTTTTTATTCTCTTCTCTCCTGTTGTTTTCCCCTCTTTCTCAGACGTTCCGAGGGTTTTTCACGACACGGGATGTAAAACCCCTCTTCTCATTATGTTTTTATCTCTTTTATTTTTTGTTCCCCACTTTACCCCTGCAAGAATAGTTAAATGGTGTTAGGGGCATTACAAATGTGGCCATAATCCTTTCAATGCCAGAAAGTTCAAGCATGCGTCGCTACCATTTTGTCTTCTCCACCACCACTGAATTGCTCGTTCTTTAAAGAAGAACAATGAACTGTTCAAGGATTATGCCCGCAATACCAAATGAAAATGGTAAAATAAGAACAATGGACAAACTAACAAGGAAAAAACCCAGCAAAAAATATAAACCAACCACGAAATGAACGAGTTCCCCATTGCCCCTTTCTTATTGGCTCCGGTGACGCTCGCCAGTAATGATTGGAAATGGTATCTGGACTCAGATGGGGCCCAACAATGCTGTTGCCATCTTCCGCTTTTAGGGTTTTGTAGGATAGAAGACAAGCTGTGAACGACCGTTGTTGACTTTCTTACTGCTTTGGCGATGCTCGCCGGCAACGAATAAAAATGGACTCAGATGGGGCTCAACAACGACGCTGTAGCCATCTTCCATACGAAGGGTTTTGTTAGATAGAAGACTTGCTGTTGACTTTGAACCTAGGGGGGCCACCTACCTTAACGAAAGCTTCACTCTTTGCTTCTTGTATTCCTCCAACACTTGTTTTTTTTTTGTTACGTGATGTTCGCTCATGTAAAGCGGACGTTTGTAGAGCTTAAGTGAAGCGGATAGAATTCAACCTTGATGTTCTATCCTTATGTTTTGTGATGCTAGAATCTATCAGAGGTTTCTTCTGTCAATGGGGTGGAGGTAGGGG
>JAOXJP010196950.1:0-12143 GCA_025762735.1 Platanus orientalis
GAGTCCTCCTAAAATTAGGATGCTGAGACAAAATGAATGCTTCTTGAGAGTTAAGATGATAGGAAAGATGTTCTTGCCTCACTTCCATTATGTTCATCTTCTTGGTGAACATCTTGTGGTTCGCTATCATCCGTGCATGTTGATAAATACTGAAAATTACATTGTTATCCTAATTCCAACATGTTTTGTTGCATATCTTTCATGTGTATTTCGACATTTTTATGTAAATTTTGAATTTTCTTTTATATGAACCTAATAAAAGCCCAATTAGAGATTAAAGCCCTTCAATAAAATCTTACCCAAGTAGATAAAGCCAAAAGTGAGAGAAATCAACACCAACCAATCTAATCAAGTGAAGATGAAGCACCCAAGGGAGTTTAAGGGTCCAGATTAAAAGAAAAGGATAATTGGAGATTGGGATAGCTCAAACATGGGGTCAAATAAGTCAAAAACATGTAGGCCAGTCTTAGGAGAATATCTTCACTCCAAGCCAAAACTGGAAAAAAATGTTATAAAGGAAGTTTTAAGTTGTGCTTCGTACTTTGGCCATAACTTTTGACTCAAAATTTGGATTAAGACAAGGTGATGGCATTGGAAAGAAGATTTAATTTTCTACAAATTTGTAATTTACAATCTTTTTCAAATTTGGATGATTTCAAGGTTACAAATAGAAGGCAAGGTTAAACAATTTGGAAGGACAAGAATGCTGAAAATTTAGAGATCTTTTGGCCTCTTTCACTTTTCCTCTATAAAAGGGGTGTGCCTATGCATGACTTTATCACTTCTTATCCTACATTTTCTTAGGTTTTTAGTCTTTTTCTTTCATAGCTTGTGTTAAGAGGATGTTTGGCTAAATGCCCGACTAAGGTTAGAAGTGAAATTTGATACTTTATAATGTGATTTTAGTTCATAAGTAAGTTTTAATGCATTTTTTGTTTTAGTTGAATGTTCAAAATCTATTATTTTTCTTTAATGTTACAAGTCTATACATTTTCTTTGATTCAATGTGATCTTTAAATACATTGAATGCTTAAGAAAATCCCTATAACTTGTGAGCAAGTGCATATCTGTTTTCATTTAATTATGCAAATATCTTCTTATGTAATTTTTTTTTTTTTTTTTTGAGTTTAACGTTGTGGTCTTCCGGTTAGATAGAATCATCATTCAATTCTAACTATGATAAATTGATCTAAAATACATTATAAAGTATTTCCCTTGAAACCTTAGTTCTATTTATTGTTTATTTTATAACTTTTAATTTTGTCCATACTTAAGTGTGGAAAACCATTGGTCTCTTTTCTTTTTTTACTCATCTGTAATCTTGTTTTTTGTTTCACAAATCAATCCCTATGAATTTGATCTTGTAATGTACTACAATACTTGTATATTTGCAAGTAAAATTACCCTGAATTTTTGATTCATTAAGTTGGATCATTAATCTAGGCATAACACATGTCTCCTGTTGTTTTGGAGCTGAAGACTCTCAAGTTTCTCTAAGACAATGCATTGGAACTTTGATTGGGAGTGAGGGGCAGAACCTGAAGTAGGTGGAGGAGGAGCTGGGACATCCTCATTGGTGGATTAATTACCTAAGTCAGCTCGGGCTGAATCCGTTGTAGGGTCCTTTGCCATTTTGTTCTTCTTCATCTTCTTAATGGTGCCTTCATTGATGCTATTGCCCAGTTAACAAGGATTTTATTAAAACACAACATTGTGTTTCTTCAAAATCTATGTGATCAAGACTAGATAGATGATACAGAGTCAGAGAGCCTTAACCTTGGCTACCTTGATCATCTTTAGACACATGATAGATGCGAAGTCAAGGTGTCTAGTTCTCAGAATGTAGTCAATGACATAGGCCATCTCCTCAATCATGTTAGTGCGGTGAGTAGTGAGGAAAATATTGTAGGTGAATACCCAATTGAGGAACCTCAAGGCAAGTGAGCAATCTATCATTCTCAGAAGGGTAGTCCAGGCGATGCTCGTGCTTGTGAATCACTCGACAATTGTTGATTTCTCTACAAGAGTGAGTGGAAAAGGAGGAAATTATGCAATGCCTTCCTGGATGCGGGGAACTCCCAAATCCATAGACAGGATGTCCAAATTCAGTTTGATTAGGACTCCATGTACCTTAGAGACCATAGAGAGATCCGTCTTATTCATGGAGTGGTTGTTCGCATAGAACATCCGCACTTCCTACTCATGAACTAGGCTATCCAACTTGAATAGTGAAAGCCACCCATATGTCAATAAATGTTGATCAAGTTTGGCCATAAGAATGGGTTTTGGTTCCACAAACCGCTCACTAATGATGGTCTTACCGAAAAAGAAATGGTAAAAGTTGTTATGGGACTCACCATTCAAAAATGCATGAGCTCCCAATGGTTAATCCTCTGTTCGTGGTTGCTTTCATGAACCACCTTCATCCGAATCTTGACCTTACACACTTTGCTTTGGTCCCATGGTCTTCTTGACATGAGGTGCCATGAGAAATGCTTAGGTGCCCTAGGTTTGAGGTTTTTAGAGAGATTGGGAAGAGCTAGAAGGGGGGAAACCTAAATTTAGGGTGGAAATGGAGGAGAGGTAAAAGGAGAGAATGAGGGAGGAAAGAAGTTGGAGAGAATGAGTGTAAAGATGGAGAAACACCTTCTTATAAAGTTGCGGGAGCCCAATGGTTAGAAAAATGGGCATTTAAGACCCACAACCATGACCCGTCATGGCTTTGTCTTGCCTATGATCAATCATGGGTGAGCCATGTTTGGTCATAGAGATTTTTTTTTGTAATTTTAAATTAAACTATTAAATTTTTAAATAAAACTTGAATACTTCTAGTCACACATCCTTATTGCATTCCATAAGTACTGAAATCGTTTGGCATCAAGTGGTTTTGTTATTATGTCTGCCAATTGATTTTCAGTCTACACATATTCCAAGGCCACAACTTTCTCTCCCACCAATTCTTTAATGAAGTGATGACGAATATCTATGTGTTTAGTTTGAGTGTGTTACATCGGATTTTTGGAAATATCTATTGCACTAATATTGTCTATGAATAAGTTCATTGTGCCTTGTTCTAGCTTATAATCCTTGAGCATTTGCTTCATCCAAAGGAGTTGGGTGCATCCACTCCCAGTTGTGATATACTTTACTTTAGTAGTTGATAGGGAAATTGAGGTTTATTTCTTGTTATGCTAAGATACCAAATAGTTTCCAACATAAAAACATCCTCCATTGGTACTCTTCTTATCTTCTAAATTTAATGTCCAATTAGAATCAAGGTATCCAATAATAACTGAATTAATATCAAATGGGTACCAAAGACCAGGGTTAATTATATAATTTACATACTTGATTATCTTCTTTACTGTTATGAGGTGAGATTCTTTACGTGCAACTTGATATCTAGCACAAACTCCTACACTGAAGGTAATGTCAAGTCTGCTTGTTGTTAAGTACAAGGGCCTACTTATCATGCTTCTATATAGTTTTATACCCACTTCCACAGCAGTTGGATCAGTGGTGATTTTATTACTAGTACATATGGGAGTGTTGGGTGGTTTGGAATCTTGAAGTCCAAACTTGGTCACTAAATCCTTGGCGAATTTAAACTGGCTCACAAATATCTCACTCTCAATCTGTCTAATTTGTAGACCTAGAAAGAACTTGAGTTCTCCTTCTATACTCATCTCAAATTCAGATTTCATCGATTGAGCAAACTCATGATATATTTCTTCATAGGTTGACCCAAAGATGATATCATCTACATAAATTCGTACCATGAGTATGTGACTGTCATTCTTTTTAATAAAGAGTGTTTTGTCAACACTCCCTTATCAAATTGGTGGTTTATTAGGAATTTTATGAGTTGTTCATACTATGCTCTAGGATCTTGTTTTAACCCGTACAAAGCTTTCTTAAACTTGTATACATGATCAGGTAGTGGATCAATAAACCCATCGGGTTGTTCCACAAAGATTTCTTTTTGTAAAAATCATTAAGAAACACACTTTTAACATCCATTTGGTATAATTTGAATTTTAAGTGACACGTGATGGAAAGTATCATTCTAATAGACTCCATTCGTACAATAGGAGAAAAAGTCTCCTCAAAGTTTATTCCCTCTACCTGGGCATATCCTTTATGTAACACCCCGTGTTGTACTTAAAGGGAAAAACTATAATTTTATCTTAGAAGGGTAAAATTTGTAAATGTAATGTGTTGTAAATTCCATGAACTCTAAAATACATGTATTGTATAGAATAGGACATGAGTGATGTCATGTTAGAGTTTAGGAGGTTCTTGGGTCCAAGCCTAATGAAGATCATCATCAAGCGCTAAGAAGACCTCAAGAGAGTAAATTGGGAGCATACAAGTCATCCTGAAGGATCCACAACTCACTCCAAGCTCACATAAGGTAAATTAGGTAAAGTGATGTAGTCAAGGTTTACCAAGGGTCTAAAGAGGAGTTCCAAAAGTCTACAGACTTTCCTGGACCATGGAGGGGCGATTTGAAGACCTCTATAGCATTTTTAAGGCTTTAGAAAGCAATACAGGGGAATTTGATTGATCCAAGATCGATCCACTTTGATCCGGGATTAAACCAACAACTCTCGGGTTGTAGATTCTGAGTGTTTTTTGCACTTGGATTTATCCGGGATCGATCCAAAATGCGAAAACATTGTATAACTGTCTAATCTTTAAAAAATCGTTTCTAATCAATGACCAATATAACTTGATTGTTAGGGAAGGTTCTAATCTAATGGACATGAGTCATTTTCGTCCAATATATAGGAAGATAATCTCAAATGAGCAAGTAATGGTCATGAACAAAAACCACAACTCTCTTGCTCTTGATTTAGGAAATTTGTGAGAGATTCAACTCTTTATTCCATTAGAAATCTCTCTAAGCTAAGATAGGTAAATCTATGCCCAAAAAGACCATTCCCTACTTTCATCTTGTTCCAACTAAGGCAAATCATCAAGTGGAAGAAACCAAAGGTTATCTAAACTCTTGAGAACAAAACTGGGTTCTATAGTCATACCTAACTCAAGAAATGAGTAACCCACCAGTATTGGCTCAACTAGCTTAAGGAGCCAATCAAGAAGTTTTGGGGATCTAAAGTCACATCTTGCTTAAGGAGGAGCAACCCCATCTTGTGTGCAAATACAACATCAACCTTCAAAGAGGTAAACCCTTGCTCTACCTTTCATTAAGTTATTAAGACCTCTTCCGCTAAAGACACTGAGAGAATTGGCACTACCACCGAAGACACTGGTAGTGTGTACCCATAGCTCTTCAGCCAGAGACACCGAAAGAGTAAACCATAGACCACACCCGTCGGAGACACTGAGTGTAGCTTGCTTGACAAGTAAATTACGCTCTTTACTAATTTTAGCCTTGATTGTAAAATTATCAATCTTAATAAAATTATTTAGCTCTGTGGTGAGCCTTTGAGAGTGGATGTAGACCATAGTGCTGAACCACTATATATCTTGTGTTCATTGTGATTGCTTGTGGTTTGAATTTACATTTGTCATTATTGTGAACTCTGCACTCATCAAATAGAACTTATCCACAATTCAATTGCATTAATCTCCGGGATCATTTTAATCAGTCAAACAATAATTGAATTTAGGGTAATCTAAGTTCAAGGTTAGCTCATTTTCAATCAAACTTGTCATTATCTTCAGCATTTTCAGTCTTAACTATGAAAAATTTCAAGGTTAGCTCATTTTCTCCGTAGATTTTTATATTTTATTTAATTTATACTAATTCTACATCATTTTATAAAAAATAAAGGGAAATGAAAGGATTTTCTTTTTCAAGATCTTTTTAAAAAATAGAAAGACAAGCTTGGGTTAGTAGTTATAAAAAGCTTACTTTATTTTTTATTGTTTTTAGGCTCTTAGAAGTCTTGTATTGGTAAAATCTTAAGTCTATGAATGTTTTCTCATATGTTTGTGAAGCCCTTTGTTAGGATCTTAGAAACTCCACCTATTGTGGTCATTTGTGATAAGATTTTTCCATTTTTTGCTAGAATATTAAAAATCCCTAACTTATACTATGAGAAAAAGTTGATTTTCATGCTATCTATATGTATTTCCTTGAAATGATGATTATCATGCATTTTGAATACTTGTAAAGCATAATTTTATAACTTTATAGTTTTCATGAAAGGTATTAATGAATGACTTGCTTGATTTTCTACGAAAAATATGATTGTTTGGATTAGTGATGAGCATCTTTTTAATATATTGGCTTAATGTGATGTTAGAAGATAACTATGAAGTGAGTTGGTTTTTATGTAATGTTACTAGCATATTGTTGTGTGTAAATTACTTAGAAAACTCTATGGAATGATTCAAGTAAGATATGCCTAGAGATAATGAATGATTAGATGACATATATGTTTGAATTGTTATCTAAGCCATTGTTCATGCCTTGTGTATAGGATCTATGATATTTGAAAATATATGTATGGTTCTATGATTTTCCTTCATTAATAAGGTTAAAGAATGATTTATTCATGTTGCACATATTCTTGGTCTCGCTATAATATTTATATCATGAGAATAATGGTTGCTCCTTGCATTATGATTGTGTCATATGTTAAGTAATGGTAAGATAAGGTAAGATGGCTAAAAATGGACAACATATGAAATGAATAAAGGATAAAAAGAATGAAATAAGGTGAGTAAGGAAAGTAAAGACAAGTGTCTAATAATGAAGGTCCCACCATAGGGAGCTAAATGATGACTAGAAAATGATGATAAGTAAAGGTGGCTAAGACATAAAGAACACATGTATGAGATGACCCTTGTTATTGGGGATAATATAATATGCCGATGGTCCTTGCTATTGGGATGATACAATATGTTGATGATCCTTGCTATTAGGGAATAATACAATATGCCGATGATCCTTGCTATTGGGATCATACAATATGCTGATAGCTCTTGCTATTGGGGAATAATACAATATGCCGAAAGCCCTTACCATTGGGGAATAATACAATGTGCCAAAGTGTAAACGAGTGAACCAAAGTATAGCGAATTAGAAAAGCCCCACCATTGGGAAGAAAGAAAAAAAATTATGATAAGAAGAAAAGATAAGTACAAAAGTAAAAGTACTAAGAAAAGTAAAGGAAAGTATATAAGCTTCAAAAGTAAAGTAAAATTATAAGTTAAGTAAAAAAATGAAAAGTATTAAGACAAGAAAGTGAAAACATCTAAGTCTCACAAGTAAAAAGAGATCCACAAGTTATGTAAGAAAATGAAGGTTTATGAAAGGAAATGAAAGGATATATGTTACAAATGAGATTGAAGTTCTTAATATGGGTAAGGAAAGAAAATGTCAAGAAAAGAGGGTGAAATCACATACTCTTTAAAAATGAGGTCAAAGTCTATAAGATAGATATGAAGAGAGGATGATGTAGCCTTAAGAAATAGTAAGTGAGCACTAAAAGAAGAATAATAAAATATATTCGAAGTGATAAGTGGAATTTGATAAAGTGATAAGTAGTGAAAGAATTTAAGGAATGAAAATGCTGAAGATAATGACAAGGAAAAAAGAACTATGTTGAACAAGACAAATGGTAATAGTTTATGAAAGCGATAATGTAAATAATAAATGCTAAGGTAAATGTGAACTTATAATAATAGAAGTTGATTTACACTTGCCTCACCATTCCAAATGCCTTGTTATAGCTACTACTAGGAATGATGCATCTTTACCTTGAAATACTTTACCTATACTTATTCTTGTTGGGAATATATAGGTTATGCATGAAAACTGTTAGAAAATGCTTAATAGGATTATACCAAGTACCCGTATCATGATATATCTTTAGGAAAATGTTTACCATGTCATTGTATACTCACATTGTTATGCATATCATCATGCACATATAGTAGAAGAATGTCATATATAAGTAGAATCATGTGTATTGTCATACGTAGATAATAAAATAATGCAATGTATAAATAAAATCATGTGTATTATCATGCCTAGTTCTTACATGATGAACCATGATGACAAGTGCATAGATCTTGTGATAATTAGCAGATGATGTATATACATTAACACATACCTACACACTAGAAATTTGTATGTATTCTACATAGAGATATATTCAACATTTTTATATTGAAAGATTCGTGTTTTACCTATCCGATTCTGTAGTAGGTTTTGTGTACTTACTTATGAGCCTTGGATCTCACCTATCTATACTATTTTTTAGGTGTGATCTAGTGCAGGGGCGCCGTTTGGAGTACCTTGAGATCAAAAGGAAGGCATGCAGACAATGCTTTTCTTTCTTATTAGTTTCAATTTTCTTTAGACTATATTTTGTATTAAACATTCATTTTGGGATGTATTAAGTTTAAATTTTAGACTTTAAGATTTGTAGTTTTATGTTTTATTTGAGATGATGAAAAGCTAGTTTTTTTTTATGATGGTATAAGTTTAGGGTTTAGGGTTTAAGATTATGGTTAGATGTGATGGCTTATTATTCCGCTGTTTATATTGTTTTAAGGTTTAAGATTTAGTATTCCATGAAGATTACATGTTGAGATAAAAAGCTAAATTTTATAACCAAGGTTGTATGGATTCGGTTTAGTAACGGCTGGGATTCATGCCTAAAAAAGGTTATGAAATTTAGGGTCGTTACACTTTAGCAACTAATCTTGCTTTGTTTCTCACCATTGTGCCATGTTCATCTACTTTATTCTTGAAAATCCATTTGGTTCCTATGACATTTTTATCCTTGGGTATTTCAGTAAGAAACCACACATTATTTATTATGAATTTATTTAATTCTTCCTGCATGACATTAATCCAATTTAGATCCTCTAAAGCATCAACTATCTTTCTTGGTTCTACCTTTGAAGTAAATACACACAACTGATCAAGTTTTGTATTTGTTTACTTGTTTTGACTCCAATAATAGGATAACCAATAATATCATTGGTTGAGTGACCCTGAATTAATCTACTCTCTCTAGGGCATTGACAACCATCTTTAATTTTTGCTACTTCATTTTTAGATTCACAATGTGTGTCTGAAGTAGGAGTTCTTTCCTTATGGGTTCAGTTTAGATAAGTGAAGAGTCATCAACATCCTTTTAGTCCTTCTTGTCATTAATCACCACATTAATAGATTCCTCAATGGTAAGTGTTTGTTTATTGAACACCCTATAAACACGACTTCTAGAGGAGTAGCCAAGAAAGATGGTTTCATGACTTTTGGTATTGATATTACTTAAAATTGCATAATTATCATAATTAAAATAAGTATTATTGCATTCATTTTATGTGTATTTATATTAAATTATATATTTTCTCTTGTAAGAACTTAAGAAAACCCAATTAAAGTTTGAAGCCCATTAACCAAGCATACCAATGGAGATAATGTCAAAAGATGATGGAGATCAACACCAACTGATCCAATCAAGTGAAGATCAAGCATCCAAGGGAATTTAAGGGTCAAGATTAATAGAGAAGAATGATTATACATTAGACCAACTCCCTCATGGGGTAAACAAATCAATAACGTGTGGCACCCAATTACAAAATATCTTCACTTCATGCTTATTTTAGAAAAATCACTAGAAGAGGAGGTTTTAAGTCATGCTTGGTATTTTAGCCATAACCTTTGACTCAAAAATTTTGATTAAAGCAATGCCAATGGGGTTGGAAAGAAGATTCAATTATATACAAATTTGCATTTCACGATTTTTTTCTTCAGTTTAGATGATTTCAGGGTAAAAAAAATAAAAGGCACGTTCAAGCAAATTTGGAAGGACAAGAATGCTGAAAATTTGGAGATTATTTGGCGTCTTTCACTTTTCCTCTATAAAAGGGGTGTGCCTATACACAAATTGATCACTTCTTCTCTTCTATTATTTTCTTAATTTTTTAGGTTTTAACATTTTTCTTTTATGGCTTGTATTGAAAAGATGTTTGGCTAAATGCCCGACTAAGGTTAGAGGGGAAGCTTGGTACTTTATAATGTAATTTTGGGTTGACAAGTAAGTTTTAATACAAATTTTGTTTTAGTTGAATGTTCTAAGTCTATTATTTTTTCTTTAATGTTACGAGTCTATACATTTTTTTTTTATTCAATGTGATTTTCAAATACATTGAATGCTTAGAAAATCCATATGACTTGTGAGCAAATGCATAACAGTTTTGCATTCAACTATGCAATTACCTTTTTATGTAAATCTTTTTTGAGTTTAACGTTGTGATCTTTTGGTTAGATAGAATCATCATTCGATTCTAACCATGATAAATTGATACACAATACAACATAAAGTACTGAAGGGACCATTGAAACCTTAGTACTCTTTTATTGTTTATTTTATAACATTTAATTATGCTCTACGCTACCGTGTAGAAAACCATTGATCTTTTTTTCTTTCTTATCTTTTTTCTCTCATCTATAATCTTTGTTTTGTTTCACAAGTCAATCCCTATGGATTCAATCTTGTAATGTTCTACAAAACTTATATACTTACAAGTAAAACTACCCTGATTTTTTGGTCCATTGAGTTGGTTAGTCTAGGCATAACAAGTTTTTGGTGTTGTTATCGAGGATTGCAACATGTGACAAGAACATGGGTTACAAAATTATTTTTTATTTTATTTTATTACTTTGTTATCTTATTTTCTATTGTGTAAGAATCAAGATTTGAATATGGCAAAAGGATGAAAAAGAATGATGAATCTAATCTGCCTTCAATCTTGTTGTTCCATTTGAATTAAATATATATATTTTCTTTTAAAGATCTCTAGTGTATACATTTTAGTGTTTCAAGTATAATCTTGTTTTCAGGGAAATTTCTTATTTTCTCCTCTCATCCGAGGTTTGAGAGTACGAGCCCCTACCCAAATAAACCATAGAAAATTTAAGATTTAACTTGTAAATACTTGCATTAATATTCTTAGATATTTTATTTTTATTTTTTAAGTTTTAAAAATTGGGAATATCAATATTGAGCATTTAACAAATTGAAAGAAGGTCATTGGCCGCCGATTAATCAAGCACTGCTTAAAGCTTTGTGGGATTTTTTTTTCTAATTCCTTTAAATCTTGATAAATTTTCTAGGTAACTTCATTCTACTCCCTTGTTATTTTGCTTTCTAAATGTGTTGAGTTAGGATTGCATCAACTTACAATCTAGTGGGAAACTCATCATATACATTTCGGTGTGTCTAATCTGTAGCCCGTGAAGCTAGATTATTCGATTAGAAGACTTTTAGGTTGTACATGCATTGTGATTGATAATTCCAAACTTTCCCATATTTTAGGTGTTATTTGCTTTTAGGATTTAGGTTTTATTATTTTTTTTATAAGCACATGACAACGTGATTAAGCAAGCTGCTTGAGGAAAATAGACTTTGTAGTTGGAGACTTATCTAACTTGTTTGAAAACTTTGAAAATATTTATTTATTTGACACTATGTCTAATGATGGAAGTAAACATGGAGAAAATGAAATTCTAAATAACCCTCCAATGAGAATCTTGTGTGAATAGTTGCAACCAACAAGAACAAGTTCTCCATGTTGTATGGGTTTTCCTACCAATGTTGGCAAATTTTGACTTGAAATCAGAAGTAATTCAATTATTTCTCAAGTTCCATGGCTTAGACTTAAAAAGCCCTTACCTCCACTTAAAAGAGTTTGAGGAAGTTTGTAGAACCTTGTACAAATAAAATGTTAATAGTGATGTGGTTAAATCAAAATTGTTTCCTTTATCTTTATAGGCAAATGCTAAGAATTGGCTAGATTCTCTAAAACCAAGATCTATTGATACATGACAAGAAATGCAAAGAGAATTCTTAAAAAAATTCTTCTTGACCCATAGGACTAATACTCTTAGAAGAAAAATCATGAATTTTTCACAAAAAGAAAATGAGACTTTTTTTCCAATGTTGGGAACGTTTTAAAGAGTTATTATTAACTTGCTCTCATCATGGCTATAAAACTTGGTGCACAATCAGTTTCTTTTATGAAGGTTTAACTTCTCAAATGCAGCAATTTGTAGAAATGATGTGTAATGGTGAATTTTTAAATAAAGACCCTGAAGAGGCTTGGGATTATTTTGATCAATTAGCTGAAAATGCCCAGTCTTGGGATAACAC
>JAOXJP010196961.1:0-12143 GCA_025762735.1 Platanus orientalis
AATACAGATTATGTCCAACTTGATGCACCCTTCAATTCTTTCTTTTTCATGGCTATGCAAAGGAATATTTTTCTACTTCCCAGTCTAGATCATGTGCACCAGTTGTTGCTGGTGTATGATATACTATCGTCTTCTTCTGTTTGTGTACCAAGATGGCCTTACTGGAGAAAAATGTTCTTGACAACCATTGTTGTACCAACAAATTGCTTCACTGACAGAGCAACAGATTTCGCACTGGTCTAAACCAAGAGCTTGTCACTTTAGGAGATCCTGCCTTTATTATTTCATTTGGGCTTTGTTATCTCCAAGCAGTTACGGCCTTGTAGTCCTTTTTTTGCAAATCACTCTTGTATAGCACCATGTGACTGAGCTGTTTATTTCACATGGTATTTGAGGATTTGGTGTGGTCTACAAGTTGTGAGAACTATTAAATCACTTCATGCTGAATGATACTAAAGGATGGCAAGGAATTTGAGCTTTCTGTCGTAAGGGTGTTTGATAGGATCATGTGATTTGAAATGGTGTACAAATAGCTTTCATATGCTCCATGAACTAATTTCATTTCACTGGAGAGCAAGAAACCACTTTTGCTAAGACTAGTACAAAGGTTATTGGACTTTAATTTTTTGATTTGAAAGCAACACTGTATTGCTGTGTTTCTTCATTTCCATTTGTAAGATAAATGTTTATATATTTCGTTTTCTCTAAGCATATAATTGTTAACAATTTTTTTTTCTAAGAAGATTAATGTTGACATTTATACCACACTATTACTGCCAATCTATTTCGTGATATCAGATTGAGTTGTGATGTATAATTTTCTCCTCTATTGCTTAGAGTTCTTTTTTTTTTAACTTTTGTTTTTTTGTGCTGGAACTTGATTCTCGTAGACTTTTTTAGCTGTTGATAATGCCTTAACATCTATGTTGAAAATACATGGTTGGTCTCAATTGGTAAGATGGGTATTATTGATGCATATACAATTGTCATTGTTCAAAAGCATGTCAACGTTCTTTTTGCGTAACTTGCTCGTGTATATTTGTTGGCACCTGTGGTAATTGGTTAATATTTTCTGGGCTTATTCCCTTATTGTTTCTGCAGGTTTGGGGCACAATCATTATGCAAAAAAGATACAAGGGACGAGACTATTTATTGGCTGTACTAGTGACACTAGGTTGTTCCATATTTATTCTATATCCGGTACTAACAATGATCACATCTCCTTGTCTCAATCTGGTTATGCTACTACGTTTCCGTCCATGATTGTGTATGTTATTGTTTTGTACTTCAGAGGTTGTTGGTGAGTGTCAACTTGACTCTTCTTCTTATGTCATGCTCCATGAATATTATCCCGTCAAGATCCATGAGTAGAAAGATTCTCTATATTTCCACCAATGGAAAATGTGATGCAGCATGCATGTAGGCAGGTGATGTGTGTGCATTAGGAGATTAGATATAAAATAACATAAGTGATGAAACACTATAATATAGATTCCTATTAGCACCAAAAGAAGCAAATTAGGTAGTTTTTCAATTAAAATAGATGTGTAATATAAGAATTAGGGTAAACAAAGTAAAAGACAAGATGTGAACCTAATTAATATGCCTAAATAACCAACTAAAATAGAGAGCAACTAGAAACATGTTTGGTGTCCAAAAATTCTGGGTGTATAAAAGTGCTCACTAAAGTGTTCCAAACAATCGAGTTAATGTAAAAAGTGATGAGTATGAATGGGCTGAACTAAAACACTTTAGAGAGTTAATGGGCCAGTTCCAAAAGGTTGAAAAGCCTCTAGATACTGTCCAAATAGAAAATCCAGCAAGCACGCATCTTAGGAAATTTATCAAACATGTAGTGTACAGGGAATTTCAAGTGTATCAAATAATGAAACTAGGGAAACCAAAACATGGGGTTTTATGAGGGATCAAAGAGGGTATGCTAGGTTGTAATTAGCATCACAAAATAGGGGTTGTAGATGTTGAAAAACACCCAGAAAACTAGCTCTAGCAGTCCACAATTATGCCACATAACCCACCAGATTACTACTTGATTAGGGATTTAAAAGAGAGCTAAAACAGATTAATAGCACCTGATTTTGATGTTAATAGAACCCTTGATGTCTCCTAGTATGAAGCCCTTCAAGATCCAACCCCAAAGCATGCAAAACACCTTGAGTTGATGGAGTCCAAAATCTGCCCAAATTTTCAGGGTGTGTCGCCTAAGCCTAAGAGATCCCCTTGGGATTCTCTTATGGATGAATTTTCCAGCAGTCCTCCACTACAAGATGGGTCGTCCAGGTATTGAGCAGCCCCTAGTGGCTTCGAATTTCATCAAAACTCCTTTCCTAGCAGCTGGTAGAACAAACTTCTAGGCCTGGAAAATTTTCCAGTAAGCAATAAACTAGAGAAAACCATAAAAATAAGAAGAGAAGAAGAAAGATAAGCCTTTTAACCCAAAGGGAAGGGGTTAGTCTCTACCACTACTGTTAAACTTAGGGAGACCAAGTCCCTTTCCAGGGTTTTGTCTTCAGCCTAGCCAAACCAAAGAAGAAGCTTCAAAATTTCAAACTTTAATTGCATAAGAAAATAAGGGTGGCGTGGAGTAGCTCTTATAGAGCTCCCCACGGCTAGGGTTGTACAATAAAGGGTCCATTGGACCAAAATACCCCTAAATACATAAACATATATCAAAATGTACCCCTAACACCATGTTTAGACTTTAGACATAAATAACCCCCTTCAGACAATTCTAGACAAAAATACCCTCATATATGTGTACCCCCTACAAAGTGACATAAATAAAAGTGTAACAACTAATTAAACCAGAAACAAGGAAAATAAATCCTAAACAACATGACTAAGATCTCCAAGGCCTGGAATATCATGTGGGCCCCCTACTCAAACCAAAGCACTAGCCCATCTCTCCTGCAACACCTCTGGTAGGTCTGAAAAGTACCCTTGGACCTGATGTCCTCATCAAAATGTACAATCATTGAACAGGATAGTAAATGAATAATAATTTGCAAAGATATTGAGTGTAAATAAAAGATAAAATCAGTTACTAATTTTCACAAATTAAACCATCTGTTGTTTTATGTTAGAATCATCAGAAATTGGTATGTATGAAAATTAAGAACTTATCTGATTAGATTTAGGGCCAACACTATCTTTAATAGTGCCCTCAGATCATGACCTTAGTACAATGGTTGTATGGTGGCCGGCCTCCAGCATTCAACAGCTCAAGGCTTCCATGATAAGCTTCCTCTTCCAATATCATGGTCTATGGAAAACTCTCCGATGTACCACCCGATTCAAGTAATAAAATCTTTAGCAAGTATATAAACAATAATAAATAAATAAAAATATTTTTTCCAGTTTCTGCTTTTCTTTCCCTGAAAACAAGGACAAATTTTCCTTTATATGGAAAACCAAAAGTCACAGTATGTGCCTCTTAAACGAGATGTAACCTTTGCCCAGAGGTCTGACTTTTCTCAAGAAACACAATACTGCCAAATTAAGAAACCTTGTCAAAGTGACATTCCTAAGAGAAGTCACTAACTATCCTTACAAAAAGTCACAACTCAATAAATATCAAAAACATTTTAAAATTAAAATTTTGAATCTCTAAAATTATTTATTCAAAATTTCAATAATCCCTTACATGAATAAAATTTAAAATAATAACTAGCTAAATTAGATGATCAAGAAAGTGAAGTGTAATGATACCGATGTCCTTTGGACTAAAACAATATTTAGGATAAACAGGTCATGATGTATAATGATCTAATGAAACAAATTTGTTGTAAACTGGTTAAACCTGCTACCTATACAACAATTCCACCATCAAACGAGTTTTATTGGTTTGGCACATTTCAGCCTTGTGCCTAGCTGGATTTTCATGAGTGCTCTAGAGAATTATCCTAAATCCGAAAGAATCTGCCTCACTTCCAAACTCACTGTCAGCTGCCTTGCAACTTATCTCACAATCTCTAGGAAAGGATACATAATTGTTAAGAGTTTTTTGTAACTCATGTTCACTATGTTGCAATTAGCATTATCTTCTTCTTACATTATAGAGACAAGAGTTTCTCTTTATAGTGCTTTAGGAAACTCTACGAGGAATTATTCTTACTCATTGAACCTACTTGATGGGATCTCAATTCTCATAGGTTGAGTTGCCATCACTGATCATTATAAATAGGCTTAGGCTAAGTCCCCCACGACATTTTGCTACTTCTATTGGACAATTGGTCAAAAGAACTACCAGAACCTTTTACAAACCATACAAACCCAAGTATGGGGAAATTTCTTATGAAACAATAGAAAGGAGGCTAGGAAGTTTTACTTGGTAGACTGGGATTTTGTGTCCTGTCCGATGAAGGAGGGAGGATTGGCGATAAGGAAACTCAGATACCAGAATTTGGCGCTTCTAGGGAAATGGATTTGGAGATTCGGGGTTGAGAAAGATGGTCTTTGGAAGAGGGTAGCAGTGGCAAGGCATGGGGAGGAGTCGACAAATACAGAAAAGACTGAAATTTTCTTATACATCTACACTCCCCCTCAAGCTGGTGTATAGACATCACTTATACCTTGCTTGTGAAGGAATGGATTATCACCATTTTTCACTAAAGGTGTGCAAATCTGCCCTGACACAAGTCTCTTCTGAAGAAAATGGCTATCCACCTCAATGTGTTGGGTCCTATCATGTTTTACTAGTTTTTTGTGAGATATGCTGATCATAGCTTTATTGTCACAATACAAGCTCATTGGTCCTTGAATTGGAAAACCCAACTCAAAGTTAAGAATCTTCAACCAGATTAGTTCACACACACCGTGGCCCATGGACCTAAATTCTGCCTCCGCACTGATTTCGCAGCAATGGACCATTTTTTACTCTTACGTAACAACATCACCTCCAACAAAGGTACAATAACCAGATGTTGATCATTTATCTCAAACTGATCTCCCCAATCTGCATCAGTATAGGCTTCAACTATGCTTGTTGTATAAAAGCCCCTTTCTAGGATTTCTTTACATATATCTAAGAACCTGGTATGCAGCATCAAGATGAACGATAGTTGGTGCATGCATTTATTGGCTAATAACTCCCACAACATAAGTAATATCTAGCCTTGTTAAAGAGATAAATTAACCAGCCTATTAGTCATGATATCTACCTGCATCAGTAGGTCTATCCCCAGTATCTTCATTGAATTTCTAGTTCAGATCAATTGGAGTATCACAAGGTTTATAGCCCATCATTCGAGTTTCTTGTTAGAGATCTAAGATATACTTTGGGATATAAAAATTCTTTTCTTAAATCGTGCAACCTCGATCTCTAGAAAGTATTTTAGCTGCCCCAAATCTTTAATTTCAAAATTTGTTGCTAGTTGAAATTTTAAGTTCTTCATTTTTTCTACATCATTCCAAACAACAACAATATCATCAACATAAACAATAAAACAATAAGGGTAATCACCTTACCACCTTGTTGTTTAACAAACAGTTTATTATCTGTCCGACATTGCTTATAACCATTCTTCACCATTTTTGTATGGATTAGCTCGAACCAAGCCCAGGGTGATTATTTTAGACCATATAAATCCTTTTTCAGTTTACAAACCTTTCCCTTAGCTGATGAAATTTGAAGACCAAAAGGCAATTTTATATAAACTTCTTCAAGGTCACCATGGAGGAATGCATTATATATATATATATATATATCAAATTGTAGTAAAGGCCACTCCTGGTTTGCTGCTATGGAGAAAAGAACTCTGATAAATTTCATTTTTGCAAAAGAAGCAAAAGTCTTTTGGTAATCAATCCCATAAGTTTAGGTATAACGCTTTGCAACTATATCGCTCAATAGTACCATCAGATTTCAACTTCCCTGTGAATACCTACTTGCAGCCTACCAGTTCTTTCCCCCTGGGAATATCCACAATATCCCAAGTACAATTCTTTTTCTAATGTCCGCATTTCTTTTTACATTGCCTGTCCACTTTGACTGAGATAGAGCTGTGAGACACTGCAAGGAATAGAAATAGAAGACAAAGCGATGGAAAAAAAACGAAATGAAGGTGACAAGGCACTATAGGACACATGATTAGCAATGGAATACTAAATACATACACGGAAGGTGACAAAGTGTCATAGGACCCATGATTAGCAATGGGATACTGAATACATGAATGAACACCCTTTCTAACAGCAATATAAAGATCAATATCACTAACTATGATGGGAGACTGGGGGGTAGAATTACTTGGATCCAAAGAGATTTCTTGGCAGGATACATGAGGGTCTTCTACTCTTCCTTTTAACTTGTGTATACTTTGAGTTCTTTGTCTTTAACCATCTCCCCCTTATGATCAGTCTAGTCTCATATGAATGAGGACCATTGTCAAAAAAGAAGGAAGGAACAGTAAGCTAAAGTGATGAAGAAGACATCTCTTCACTTGGACTCTCCTTCTGAAGAGAAGACGTCGTAGATGAGAACAAGGGAATGGACTTAAAAAAATTAATCTCCATAAAAACAAAGCGCCGACGAGTAGAGGGTGATAACTTTTATAACCCTTTTGACTCGGTGAGTATCCCAAGGATGTACATTTAAGTATTCATAAATAAAGAGAATATGCATTTAAGTGCCTTGGGATCAAACTTTAACTAAGAAGACTTATCCACATGGACAAAACATATGTGAACAAAACTTTTAGCCTTGTCTGGTTGCCTTGAATTGAATAGAAAATGATAAAAAATAAAATTACATAAGAAAATATATGTAATTTTCATTTCTTTTTCTATTGTTTTTGTTTGCCATGATAAGGAAAGTCTACACCCCTTTTCATGGGAAAGGGAGGATTTTTAGGCAAGTTTTGTGTGAAAATGAAACAGCTCCTTACGAGAAAATAGAAAGCTGCATGAGAAAATTACGAAAATTGAGGATTTGTCGTTCTTGGCAACCAAACGTGTAGAAAAGGAGAATGTTGAGAAATTTTTTTACAAGAATCATGGGAAAACTCCCCCTTTGTAGCTACTAGAAGGGGTCTTAGGTGGAATATGAAACAAATTGGATGGAGAAGAAAGGACCTCAATGGGTGATTTGAATCTAAGAACTCGAGAGGGCAGATGATTCATAAAAATAGCAGCAGTTTGCACAATATCTGGCAAGAACAAATTTTGGGGACATTCATAGTAAAAAGAAGGGCCCAAGTAATTTCAATTTTTAAGAATGTCTAGTTTTTCTTTCGGCTAAATTTTGTTTAGGAGTACTTGAACAGGTTGTTTTATGAATAATTGCACATTGATCACGATAATAAATAAAAGCAGTAGACAATTATTCCCCACCATTATCAATATGAAGTATTTGTATCTTTTTTATCAAATTGAGTCTCAATCATTTTAAGAAAAGTAACAAAGGTTAAATAAACTTCACTCTTGAATTTCCACAAATAAAACCATGTTTTATTTGTAACAAAGGTAGACCCAAATAAATCATTGACAAATGTAACAAAGCAATGATATCCAGATAATGAAACAACAAGAGCTAGTCCCCACACATCTGAATGAATAATGTCATATGATCAAGGGATTCAATGTGGTGGACATCCTCAGTAAATTGATATAGAGAACAGAGAAAGAAATATGATCAAGGGATTCAATGTGGAAAATGGTCTGGTTTCAGTGTCTCATATTCAGTTTGTAGACGACACCATACTTTTCTGTGAGGCATCTCAAGAAAATGTGGCAAACTTGAGAATGATCCTACTAAGTTTTGAACACATTGCAAGAATGCGTGTTAACATGGAGAAGTCCAAAGTGGCTGGCCTAAACTTGGATGATAGGGAACTAGAATGTTATGCAAACTATTTGGGCTGTGAATAGGAGGTCTGGCCAATAAAATACCTTGGCCTTCCTTTGGGTGGAAATCTAAGAGCTCCCTCATTTTGGCAACCGGTGATGGAAAAGATGTTCAAGAGATTGGGAGCTTGGAAAATGAACTATCTTTAGGTGGGCGAATAGCATTGATAAAATCAACTCTTTCAAATTTGTCAATATATTACATGTCTATCTTCAAGGCCCCTGCAAAAATAATCAAAGCTATTGAGAAATTGCAAAGAGATTTCCTTTGGGAACCGAGGGAGACCAAAAAGGATCACTTGATAAATTGGCAAACAGTATGTAAGTCAGTGGACAAAGGTGGGCTAGGTTTGGTCAACCTTTCTTTAAGGAATGATGCACTTCTTGCTAAATGGCTTTGGAGATTTCCTTTGGAAAGTGGAAGTATGCGGTACTCAACCATTGCGGCTAAATATGGAATGAACACTAATGGTTGGGATACAAAAGTTGTTGATCGGGTTCTTACTCCATACCCTTGAAAGCACATTACCAGAACATTTTCAAGATTCTACCCATTTATCAGATATGAGTTTGGAAGAAGGGATAAAATTGATGACAAATGGTGGGGTGAGGTGAGTCTTGCAATAAAATTTCCTAGGATATACTCTATCTCTTCCAAGAAAGGATTACCAATTTCCTATTTCTATTCCTCCCTATTACCCTCTTCAAATATTGCTTGAAATCTTGGTTTACGTAGAGGTTTTAGAGATTTTGAAATGGAGGAGTTATCTTTACTCATCCATTCCCTCTCTGACATCTTTATTGATCCTTCTTCTCCGGACTCTAGAGTTTGGTCCTTAACCTCGAGTGGTTGGTTTTCACCTTCTTCTTTTCGGAAGATGCTTATTAATTGTTCTCTAAATCCAAATCTCTCTCTATTCACTTTTCCGTCAAAGCTCATTTGGAAATCTCATGGTCTACCTCGGTATAAAGCTTTGTGTTGGGAGGTAGCTCACAAATGTATTAACACATGTGACATGTTACAATGAAGAAGAAAAGGATGGTATCTTCTTCCTCATGTATGCCACCTATGTTATTGTGAGGGTGAATCGGTTAACCATATCTTCATCCATTGCTCACATGCAAAGGCTATCTAGTGGCATTTTATTAGAGCTTTTGAGGTATCATTTGTATTCCCAAAGGAGATGATGGCGCTTTTTAATCAATGGCATGTGGACAGACTACCTAAAAGGGGCAAGATGGTATGGCAATACTTGCCAATTTTTATTGTTTGGTCTATTTGGGAAGAAAGGAATCAGCGGACATTTTATGACAAAAGGAGATCCATCCTTCAACTGATTAAATGCATATCTATCAGGTTGGCTCACTGGCCATCAGAGGAACCATACTTCAAAGGTGTTTCCATGGACAGTTTTCTTAAGCATCTCTCCCCCTCCCCACTAGTCATCGAATCCTTCCCTCAAGCATTCCAAGTGATTCAACAATGGACGCCTCCGGTTGGAAATGAGTTGAAGATGAATTTTGACAGGAGTTCCTTTGGTAATTCAAGACCATCAGACATGGGGGGACACACTATATGACTCATCAGGACAACATAGAATAGTATTCTCGGGTCCATTGGAACAAGGAGACTCTCTTATGGCGGAAATAAAAGCGTTAATTTTTTGGTTGAGGCTCATCCATTCCAAAAGATTAACGGCCCACAACATTAAGGTGGAAGGTGACTCGGCAGTGGTCATTGGATGGATGAGGAGTGGTCATGGTGGTCCATGGAGACTATCCCACACAATTAAGGAAGCGTTTTTCTTGGCATCCTCCTTGAACATTTTATTCAAGTGGATCCGTAGAGAAGCCAATGAGGTAGCTGATGGATTAGCAAAGAGGGGGGTCCAAAAAGAGACTACTTTTGTGGGTAGCCTAGATGAGGAAATGTTAATTTAAGATATTCTCTTGTGGAATGTTCCCCTAGTCTATAAGGGGGAACATCCTTGTGTTGGTTTGGGCCCAATATATGTGGGCTTCTTGTAACTTTTCCCTTCCTATCTTAATACCAGTCCCGTTATTCAGCAAAAAAAAAAAACACAAATCTATCCTCTTATAAAGCCTGTATTCTCTCTAAAACAGGAAACCTGACTTCTTTTCAAGCTTTACCAATCAACTATTTGATAAATTACCTAAAAGAGCATTCTTAACTTCCTTGTGATTGGAGGACCATCAGTTCTACGATACTTTATAACAGTCCTTTATACATATTTAGTTTTGAAATTCTGATTTGAATACTTCTTTAACCCTTATCTTCACCATAAGTAAATCCCAAGTCCCTGCAGTATTGGTCTGTAACCAGCCTAGTTTCAGACCACAAGTGCTTCAATAGCAAACTGTTTTTATCTTTGTCAGTTTCTCTCATCTGCCCAGGTCTATCTTCCAGGACTCACTGTTATAATTATCAATAAAACCCATGTTCAGTCCCATAAAATCCTATTATTTGGCCCAGACTTTCCTATCTCACAATCATTAAATGACACATTTTACCTTGCTGTTTACCATAAACAGAACGTGTATTAGCCTAAATTTATTCCTAACCTAATCTGCTGTCCAAGCCTATACTCTGTCCCAACCAGTCTCAGTTTGTCATACCATAACTCCATAAAACACCCTGCATAATCATACATTTAACCCCATGGTTACACCCAGTCTGACTTTGTTTCAAGTCTTACCTATACCCAGTTGTCCTTTATAAATCAGTCCACCCCTGCCCAACTCAACCTTGACTTGTTTTCAATGGTATCTTTCGGGTGGTGTTGCATCAACGAGTTTCCAGTTGGTTCCTACCCAGTTGAGTTCCTGCGAATCATTGTCATTGGGAGGGTATTCTGTCATCCAGGGTCATCCTACATCAATGCATTCCAGGTTGCTCTTGTCTATGGCTGTTGGTATTTCCATAAGGTTCCTTGAAGGTTCAAAAACCCTGTAAGGGCTACAATGGTACTAGAGATAAGGAATAAATCTGCTTTCCCTCACGGATAGGGCACCTAGGTTCTAATTAGTGATAAATATGAAGACAATATAATTTCTCCTTGTTTGATTGAGAGACTTTCACAAGGATCAGCCCGATCATTCTGCCAATTTCAGAATGACAATTTTGTCATTCAGTTCAACCAAGGGGGATACTTTGATGTTGCTTGGTGCAAGGTTATTCCTTTGACAGACTCTAAAGTGGTGTTGGGCAAGAGATGAATTGAGGAGAGGAAGGTTGTGTTTAATGAAGAGACTCATTCTTGCGACTCCAAACCAATGGTCAATGGTATCGCCTTCAAATTTTGCCACAACAACTTCCTACAATCTCATCAAATTCAACAGACAAGAAAGTGGAAGAAATCCCTCAATGCATTTGATGGTGAGCCCAAGACAGATACCAAGGAGCCTCAGGATCAACCCTTGTCTGAGTCAAAGAAGTCCAAAGAGAAAGACCAGCCTACAGACAAGGTGGGATATGAAGTTATTAATGTGGAGGACATAAAACTGAACAATATAGTCACTTTGAGCTTTCTAGATGAACCAGTGGTACTTGTGGATACATGTGACGTTGCTACCCCAGTCTTTAAAGAGCCAAAAACTAAAGACATGACCTAATCCTATGCCGAACCACAGCCCCTTGTGGTAATCTCAGGACTTCATGTGTCTGACAATTTCAGCTGAAGTTCCCAACAAAAGTTATTATGAGATTTTCCCACTACAAGTCACTTACAAAAAAAAAAAAAAGGGTCTATATCAACGATTGGATTCTAGAAGACAAGCTATATGGTTACACAGACAGAGCATTGCGATGTTGATTCTTTATTATTACAAAACTCGATGTCAAGTTTGTTTAAACCATGGTTCAAAATCTCGCGTGAGACGTATCGGTATCACATGTGGGCGCGACGAAATGGCTATATTCTACGAAAAACAGTGGAAATCTCACATCTCACATGTCTCATGATACGTGGGACTTTCTGGACCATTTTGCCTTAAAAATGCACAGCAAGACGCGAGACAGGCGTCTCACGTCTCACAACGAAAGAGCTCCTATATCGCAAGCCTTGAAAAACCCCAATTTTTTTCTGAATTCTTGCTAGATTTAGCTTCCATAAGCTAAATCTAATACTCCACATGAGTCTATTTCGTTTGAGAAGCTAGATTTGAGCTGTATCAAATGATCAAACTCGAAACCCCAAATCTCAACAAAAACTTCAGTAATCTCTCTATTTCTTCTCTAATCCTTGTAGATTTTTTATATGTTA
>JAOXJP010196983.1:0-26104 GCA_025762735.1 Platanus orientalis
AGGTAAGCCAATGAAGCAAAAACCCTTGGTGATTTCTCTTAGTTTTGAAGTTCTCATCTAGATTTTCATGAAATCTTGTTGTGTTAAGTATTCTACATCTTAGATCTTGTAGAAAAAAAAGAGATTTGGAAGATTTCTTAGAGAGAGACCACATAGAAAATGCGATTTTACAAGAGAAACTTGATTTCTTGTAGAGATTAAGAGAGATTAATGTGAAGAGTAAATGGTAATATAGGATGTACAGATGTTTTCTCTTAGCATCTTAGATCTATGATTTCTAAGCCTATGGGTTGAAGTTTTATGGTATAATCTTTTATATCTTTGATTAATGTTGTGATTCACAAATGATTTAATGTTTTCCTTGTTAGGATCTTAGAAATTCCACTTTAAACTTGAAATTTATGTCTATTTGAAGGTTATTGGTTGTCAAGCATGTGGATTTACTCTTTTTTTTTTTCTTTTTCAAGATGGTTTACAAGTTGATTTCTATAGATCTTCACATGAGATTTAAAGTATTTTGGTTATCATGCTTCATTCCATACTTGCATATAAATTGAAAATATTTCCGGATTCCATAGTTCTTTATGTGTTCTATAGATGGGTCAAATATCTTACATTATATTTTCAATTTTGGCATCGATTATGAAATTTGAAATATGAATGTATCTTAAAATAGGTTCATATTAGTCAAGGAATAGCTATGTTGCATGAACATTTGTTGGAAGGTTCAATCAAATTTATCACTATGATTATGAAAATGGATTTATCTTATATGGATATATGTTGTAATTTTCGATTGGATTTACATGGTATGTGATGAGGCCCCACCATTGAGAAATAATACAATGGTGCCCCACTTATAGGGTGATATGTCAGGCAATGACTCTTCATGAGTTATTAGTAGATCGATGGCTTTGAATATTGGATAGAAACCAAATTAGTGAGTGGCTGCTTATGGTTTGATCACAAATCACTTAAACCAACATCACACAAATTAACATAATCTAATGGTTTGCTAGGTCAGATCATTGTTTCTTTCATAACTAGTTGATTTTGATTGATTCTTAGAATATTTAATTTTCAATAGAACTGGAGGGCTTGGTTTTGGTTGAACCTCATTCTAGCTAGTCCAATCCAATTTTCAAAACTAATCATGGACCCATTATATATATATATATATATATTCATGGCAATGTGAACAAATAGGCCCTCTTAAGGGTCAAGAGTTTTATAAAAGTGGTGTAGATGCAATATATTTAAGACTTGTAAAAAGTACTAAATACGTGTTTTGATACCCAAGTCAAGATGGCCGAGTTGGTCTAAGGCGCCAGTTTCAGGTACTGGTCCGAAAGGGCATGGGTTCAAATCCCATTCTTGACATTATCCTTTTAATAAATATTATTTGTCTTTTCATCTCGGTATTTAGTCAGACGTTTTTGCTATTCAGAATAATTTTACTTAGGAATCCTGATCTCTTTCTTCTATGGTGTTCTACCCTTATCTTCAATATTTACCTTTTATACTTTTATATCCTTTCAAGCTTTTTATAATGTTTGCAGTGCTTCTTAAGAATTTCCTTTGACAAGCAACCTAATTTGACCCACCTAACACCAAAAATAAAGAGAAAAAAAGTTGTAGAGAAACTTTATAAAGCCCTCCTCCGATTGAGAATGACACAGAGATCAAGAAAAAATGGCAGAGGTGAGTGAATTGAAGTTGTATGGGATGTGGGCTAGCTCTTTCTCCAAAAGGGTTGAACTGGCCTTGAAACTTAAGGGTATACCCTACGAATACATAGAAGAAGATCTATACAACAAAAGTGAATCACTTCTCCAGTACAATCCTGTCCATAAGAAGGTTCCTGTACTGGTACACAATGGGATACCCATCGCCGAGTCGCTTGTTATTCTCGAATACATTGACGAATTCTGGAACAACACTCCTCGACTACTGCCGGAGGATCCTTACGAAAGAGCCAAGGTCCGGTTTTGGGCCAACTTTTTCGATCAGAAGGTGGGTTCTATTCAGTTTCAGTTAATTCATTCTTACATATTTTAAGTTTTTTTGTCAAAAATAGTAAGTCATAGCGGGCTAGTAAGAGATTTGGGAAAGGACCTTCTACACCCAATTCCCAATTTGTCTGTCCCCCATGTCCCCACACCATAGGCTCCCACCATTTTTTTTTTTTTGGAATTTGGTGCCTCTTTTAAGGTACATACTTTTTCATTTGAATACTTTTTGCTAACGGTTTTAAGTTCCCAGCTCTTTTATTTTTGGTACTTTTTCATTTGAAAACCCTTTTACATTTTTAACCTTATACACTAAAGATGACTATGTTTGACATGAACCCCAACATGAAATAAGAGGTTTAAGGTTAACTGTAAACGTGTTTCAAGTTAAAGCAGTTTGCTTTGACATGATTTATAAATGGGTCAGGTTTGGGTTGACCCATATACAAATCTGATCTGCCAACATGAATTACCACACAATCTGTGAACACATCACGAAATCAGTGGGTTAGGGTTGATTGAAAACATGTTTCAGGTCAAAATGGGTTGATCCACTTTACACAAATAATATATGGGTCAGGTTTGGGTTGACCCATATAATTGTATACCTTATCTCACCACAACACAAACTGACCCGACAACAGGAATTGCCACCCCTAAATATACACCCCACCTTTTGTGTGTGGGGATACGGGGGAACAAACAAAGTAGATGTAGAAAAACCTTACCGTGGAGACACGAGAATCAGCTCCTTCTGATTGATGTCAGTGAAACTTCTTATTTTCAGTTAATTCCAAGTAGCCGACCAGCTATGCTATCGAAGGGTGAAGAGCAACAAAAAGCCATTAAAGAGCTCTATGAGAATCTGAGAGTGTTAGACGAAGGAATGGCGAAAGATTTTCCAGGCAAATCTCCTTTCTTCAATGGCGAGACCCCCGGATTCCTTGACATTGTCATGGGTACGAGTGCATGCAATCACCTTGCTATCAAAGAGGTGTTTGGTGGTGCCGAGTGGATCGACCCACATAAGAATCCGCTGTTGTTCTCATGGGTGACTGCTTTGAAAGACCACCCAGTGGTGAAGGAGACTCTCCCAACTCATCATAAATTGGTCGAATATCTTCAGAAGATGAGAGCCTTTCACTCAGCTACCACAGCTTGATGATTAGAAATAGTAGATACCATCGTTATGATATTAGTAGTAATAAAGGGCCATGTTAGGTGTTGTATGTACCAATAGCACCTAAACGAAAGGCATTTTGTCTTTCATCAATATATATATGGTATGACACATATTGTGATAATATATAATGTACCGAATAAGAGATGGAATGCATGGAATTAAAGATAGTTATTTGAACATTGAATCCAACACTACCATATATGTGTGAGATTTTTTCAATTTTTTTTTTTCTTTTTTCTTCCCCCCTTTGTGTATGTGTATGTGTTTGGGGGCTTGAGTTGAGGGGACAAGTAACCTACTTAAGGGACTTATAAGCTGCTCGAAGATGCTATAGCAAAATTAAATAAAAAAAAAGGCTTTGTTTACATAACAGTGTTATTAGATTAGGTTCTGTAAAAAATAAAATTAAAAGGATTGAAGGTGCACCTAGTGGCTACAACAATTTTTATCAATGGGTTGGAAGGAGAAGGCACAAATTGACACAGCCTTGTAAGAGGTCTGTCTCAGCCAGGCAATTAGGAGCCCGGATTGTCTACAGTTGCCTATCACAGCTCGCCATGTGGGTTTGATTTGTTGAGATTCAAATGGCATCAGTGAAGATCAAATATATATCCACATGGCAAGTTGTAATAGGCTCGTTCGTGACTGTAGAAGCATTGAACTGTTGAGGATACTCACTTGGCAACTAGGCTTTGACATGGTAGCGCTGATGGGCCTTGTATTTTAGAGGCCAGGCTTGACAACAGGGACTGTTAGTCGAAAATTGCCGTCCCCATTTAATCTTTATCGTATAAAATGATCAAAGTTTAAGTGTTCACTTTATTAATTGTCTCCAGTTAATTGTTTTATTACCAAAAAAAAAAAAATTTAAATTAAATTAAATGGCCACTTATTTAACACATATATGCATATGTTAAATGTAGTTGTAATTATCTATATAATTATTCACTGGGCTGAAAACTGGCAAACACAACTCAGCCTGCAAATCATGCCGGCGAGGGTGCCTATTCCCAACCCTAAAGTATTTACGAGTGAACAGAAATTAAAAGCTTTGGTTTGACTTAAACAATGATGTACTTGAGGAGGTGATCGATGAGAACTTACAAGCATAATTTAAGGGTTCTTACTGCTCAACATGTTCTAGTTAAGATGACTTGTGGGGTAGGTGTCCTTGGTCTGGGGTCAACATGGACTCATTGAAGAGGAGATTCAATAATCCTCCATCTTGGGTATTGAATCTTGAGGGTTTGATACCCTTTGCTGATTTTCTATTGAAGCTTGAGCAACAGTTCCGATTAATACAATAACCTTTATTTATTTTTCCTTTTTTCTTGGATGCATTCCATGTATACAGGTATTGATCAAGTCCAGGCGTGGCAGACAGCTTTCTTGGGTAACACCCAAGGGTAGTATGACTGTTATAGCTAGGGTCCATGAAGTAGTTATTATGCTTATCCTTAACACTTTGAAGTTTGAACGATATGTATTCTAGATATTGGGATCTTTTTATACTGTTGTTTGACTTGTGGCTCCAATTATTAAAATCCAAAGAAACGTTCAATTCAATTTTCTTTAACCAGCGCACTAATCCCCCATTTTTTTTTTTTTTTTTAAAATTCTAGTTGATGATGTAAGTATTAACTGATAACACATTTGATTCACCTAAAGCCAAAACAAATAAGTTGTGATTGTAACTTGAAGTCCAAGAAATTGTTTTCCCTTTGGTTGGAACTTAAAGGGGAAGTAAAATAGATCTTAGAGAGAGTATTTAAGAGATAACGTGAATAGTGGATACACATAAACATTTCCCTCATTGGACATTTAAAAAAATTGTTGTTTTCTATTATATCATATTTTCCTTATCATCCTTATTCTGCTTACGTCAAAGAGGTGTAAGATTCAACTCAAGTTTTCTTTGAAAGATCCGTGGAGAAAAAAAAAAGTGTAGCTACATGGGATGTGGGATAGCCCTTAATCCAAGACTAAGGGACCTGTGTGGTTGCCTTGAATTCAATAGAAAAGGATAGAAAATAATAGACAAGAAAATTACAAAAGAAGAGAAGAAAAAAGAGAAAAAGATGCAATTTTCTAGTCTTCTCCCATGTTTGGTTGCCAAGAAAAAGAAAAAGAAAAACTTATGCATTACAATTTTCATAAGAAAAGGGGGATTTCCAGGCAAGATTTGTGTGAAAATAATATGGTGGAAGGCAAGAAAATAGTCATTTAAATTGGAAATTTTTGAAATTTGAGGATTTCTAGTTCTTGGCCAATAGACAACTTGAAAATGACTTTCTTGAGAAATTTTGGTGAAGAATCATGAGAAAACCACCATTTCATTGCAATCAAACAAGGCCAAAGGGCAAACTAAAAGTTTAGGGAAAGAGGATTCTCATTGACTTAACGTGTGTACAATGCTACTGATAAGAGGTTTAAATAGGCCTTTAGAAAGATAAGGATGGGAACCAAATTAAAACAAACTTAATCTAATAAAATTTTGTATAATCTTATCAAATCCAATCTCACAAAATCTTATCAAATATTTTATTTGTTATTACCCCCCCTCAAACATATGAGGATTTTGACGAAAAATCTTCATTGGGTTTGAAGCTCATGTTGATCATCATATCACTATACACTTGTGTTGATGCTGCCTGATGCCTCGATAATATTATGCTTGCCCGATGTGTTGATGATGTTGTGTCAGATCTCAGCACCCTTCCCATATTGATGAATTTATCTATTTGAATGGATGAATGAAAGAGGTGTTTGGAGGGATGGAGAGATGTTGTGGGCCACTAGGCCTAATGGGTCTCTCTATGGAATGAATGAATAAATTGGGCTTCTTTGAGCCGAATTGGGCCTCTTGAGCTAGAATAAAGACCTCTATGGGTCAAGACCTCACTGGGTCATAAATGGGCTTCAATGGAGCCTAACTACAATGGGTGAAAATACCAAACCACAATGGACTGAATAAAGATTTCTTTAGGTCATGAATGGACCTCAATAGGCCAAATATTTTAGACTTGATTTTCTCAAGCATCGCATGGGAAATAGCCATAATGTAGGCATGGGACTAAATTTCTCATGCACTCTTTTTTTCCAAACACCAAAAACAGAATTATTGAAGAAGTGGATCAGCAAAAAATCTCCTTCCTCCATGTTGGGCATTCCGGTGTCAATGAAACATATGGCAAGTAGTAAGGTGGAAATGGTTTTATTTTTATGATCCGCTGCATTCAAACAATTTGTCTCTTCGTATACCCATGCCACAAGTTGACACATGATAGTCCCTCCTTTAAATAAGTAACAAATGCATTAAAACACTTTTTTTTTTTTTATTTTCATTAATTATTTATCTATGAATAACTATTATTATATATTTAAAAAAACTATTTTTTACAATTTTAGTCCTATAAACCCCACACCACAAGCTGTCACGTGATGTTTTTTTTTTTTTTCTTTGGGTAGGGGGTTACATCTCACACCACAGGCTGACACGTGATAGGGTAGGGAGCACATGTTCATTTAAATCCTTTTTATGGTTTTAACTTTATAAGCCCCCTGTTTATAGATTCTATTATTTATTAATTATTATTTTTTCAAACTGTTTTTACAATTTTAGCCCTGTACATCTCACCTTTGGTATATGGGGACACGGAGAAACATATTGTTTTGGGTAGCAAACCCTTTCTCCTTCCCCCCTACTCTCTTTTCCCACTTCCTTGTCTCATTTCTCACCACGTCACCTTCTCTTCTCTCCTCCATGTAAACCCTTTTTTTTCATTTTTTTATTTTTACTTTTATTTTTTCATGAAAAGTGAAAACCCCCATCTATCAAACCTCTCGTGCTCCCTCATGAAACCCTCTCTCTCCTCATGGGTGTATCACCCTCTCTCTCTCTCTCTCTCTCTCTCTCTCTCTCTCTCTCTCTCCAGCTCTACTCCTACGGATCTTCCCCTGCTAGCTCCCATGTTTTTTCCCTTTCGTGAAAGTATGGAACACCACAAAACTCAATGCCCTTGCTCTCCTCCTCATGAAGCTCTAGGCCCTAAGATCCAACTCCTTTGTCTCTATTAGGGTCTCTCTTCTCTCTTGATCGTCGCCCCCTCTTCTTTTGTTTAGATAACCCAATAGCCAAGCGACAACGTCTTGACCTCTGACATCTCTGCTTCTCCCTACCTTCTTCCTCAAGCCAAACCCTTTTCTTCCACCAACCATGTTGTTCCAACAAGCGTTCAGGCTGGATGAGGCTGACTACACAAAGCAGTCTTGAAGACCACCCTATCATTGACCCCAAGTGGCCATTGAATTCCTCTTCTATAAAGAGCAACCAATGAACCCAAGCAAAAGGGGGAGGGGGGGGGAGGTGCCCATTTTCCGGACCTCGTAAAGCAGTTCTTCTGATTTTTGGCATTCTCAATCACTCAGCAACCTCAAGAGGGTCACCATGAAGCCATACAAACCCCATTTTCTTCAAACCCTATGATTTTTAGCCCTTGAAATCATGACTCTTCATTGCTCTCGTGCATAGCCCTTGCCCTTCTTTTGAAAATCATTCAAAACCCCACACGACTCTCACACTTGAGTACCTAATTCAAGTATTGAAGAAAATCCTCTCAGTTTGCCCCTAAATCTCCCATCGTCTCTCCACCAGCATTCTATTGAAGCATAGACAACAATAATCCCCTTTACTACTCTACTCTCCTTTACTGCTCTATTGCTTTTGAAGAAAAGAAATGATTGATTCTAGTGTGCTACACACGAGGAGATAGGTCTTCTCGCCTCACTCCAGATATATTTTATTTTGTTGTTGAATTCTTTCTTTATTTATTTTTTCTCTTTTCCTTCTCTGAATGTATTTGAAGTAGGATCTTAGTACTATTTATTTTTTTAGTTGGGTTTAGGATTTTCAGTTTGGTGATGTGGTGTAACAAGTCAAGCATGTTATTTTTATTTTATTTTTATTAAGAAGCAGTAGTAGTTTTTTTTTTTTTTGTTGAATACTTTCAACATACTATCTAGAGTTCTATTTTCATGGAAATGCGGTAATGTTATTAGAAGCTTTAGGTCTACTATTCAGGTTCAAATTCATTCATTTTTATCTACTTGTTTAGTTTCAAAGGGTGATACTGCCAAGTATTGTTTGATGATTTGCTTTTTTGATTCAAGAGTGTTGTTTGAGATTTTATAGAAAATAATAGAAGATGACAACCTGTAATATGGTCTAAGCATACATGTTAAGTATATTTGTCTAATGGAGTTCTTTCCCCATTTCCATGGTCCCTATTTGATGCAGCAAACTACCTAAATTTTCTGAAGCTCTTCAATGAGTAATTCTGAAGATTTTTTTTTTCTTTTACATAATAAAACAATGGTATTATCAGGTACATCAAGAAATCTGTAGATGTATTTTTAGAGACCAAAGGATTTTTTTTTTAAACAAAGAAAGAAAAAACATTCTTTATAAAATTTGAAGACTCTTGGTTTGTTGCTTGCAATTCTTAGTGGTTGTATTCAACATTTTTGGATAAGCTCATGAGTACGTTGGAATTTTCTTTTTGTGTTTCCCTTTTATTTATTTATTTTATGATAGTTGTTATTTTGTCTAATAAAAATTTTAAACACCTTGTTTCTCTCTTTTTGGGATCAACCCATTGGATTCATAGCACATCGAATAAAGGTATGAGGTTACTAACATTCAACATCACTCAGTGGCCGGGAATTTAGTCTTTACATCTACAGCTGGCCACATATATTTATCTCCTTTATTTCATATTTTTCTTTAGACTTGTCTCTCTCATGTTTTGATTTTTGTTTTGAATGTAGGAGGGTAGAACATAACCATAAAAGGGTCAATTGACTCTCTTATTTAGCTTTTCATTTTGGCTTTGTTTAGTGATCAAAATTTTTGTCTTTATCTGTTCTTCTTCCTAAGGTTGGTTATGTGGTATTAGGGACAACATCCTAAAACTGAATTCATATGGTAAATACCTCATACACAAGGTAAGGATATACCCAACCTTTGTTTTTCGCATTAGGGATATATACTGAATTAGTTGGTTAACCCTTCATTTGTTACCATTTTTCCATTAAATCTAAATTTTCTAGTGTATATATCTTTTTGTGAATTTTGTCACATTGAATAGTGTCCTTGTAAATGTCATTGTTTGCAAAATTGGATGGAAAAAATGGCAACAATGTTTGTTGTCCTATCATGTTTCTTCATCAATACATGATACAGAACACATCCTTGTTCAACCTTTATTCATGACAATAGGTTTCAAACATTGGACTGAACTATACCTAATTTTTTTTATTATTTTAATTTTTCTTTATACTTTATCAAGCTACATTACCATTGTAAGTTTGATTCAGTCTTATATTTCTATTCATTTCTATATGTAAATAAACATAACATGAATACTCAACTTCATGTAATTTGATTAGATTTTATTCTCTGTTTATTTCTTTAGAATGTTAAAAGTTTGGTGCATGGAGCGGATTGTGTTAAATAAAACATTATGGAAGATTACTTCAATGTAGTTGCTTTGTGTATTTGATTTATTTACTTTTTTTTATTATTATCTAGTGATAATAATGTTCAGATTTTTTGGTATTATATGTGCTAGAAATATTCATTTTCATTGATTCTTCATGCTATCTGGTTTACATGAAATTCTTATTTCAATTTACTTTCATTCTTTTACCTGCTATTCATACGTAGTTAAGTTGTATTGTGGATTTATTGGGTATAGTTCATTGGTTTCATTGTTGTTCACCATGATTGTTCATTTATGCCCTAATCCGCTTATCTTCTTGGTTACATAAAAAACATAAATAATGTTATGTTTCCTAACTTAATCCCCCTAATTTTTCTTAAATTCATTTAATATAGATGATTAGATTAATTGCAATCCTTGTCATATGCAGAAGACATCCAAAGGTTTTAGTTGTAGGATGACAGTGCAACTACGATGTAGAAGGTAATGCATTTGGTAACTTAGAGACATTTTATTCAAGTTGTATATGTACATGATGGAGATGAGTAGTGATGGTGGATATGAAGCTATCGAGTGGATATCAACAATGTTCTGTGGATGAATAATATATATTTGGGAATGTTATTTGAATTATTGACTATCAAGTGATTAAACAAAGTGACATGGGATCACTATTCATCCGCAGGGGGTCCATAGTACAGTTGTTATGTTACCAAAATTTTGGCAGAAATGACATATGAATTTCCTGCTTAATCTCAATAAAATGAGATAAAAGACAATAAGTGAGATGAATAAATAATAAACCGAGATGACCATTAGACTATAACGGGTTTAAAGTAGGGAACTACTAAAGTGGATGAAACAGGTTACCTAACACCTTTCCCAACTCATAAACGAACCACTTTCCTACAAATTTCTGGGAGTCGACTAGTTTAAGTGTAGAGTCAAACATTTCAAACCCTTTTCAAAATCTAAATTTGTTTTGTTTGAAAAACTGATGACCAGTCACGTCATTGAAAAGACTGGTGGTGACTCCTAATCTACGTAGGATATTCTTCAATGAATAAATCTTTTTTAAAGGGATTTACCCATCGTGCGAAAATCAAGTTCCACAGGCATGATGATATTGTAGTTTGATGTAAGCTTGAATGTTCTCCATAACTACTGTCGTGTGAACAAGCTAAAAAGGACTTTCAACATCTTTGTATTCAACTTCTTCATAAACATATTCATGGTTGGATTTCTTCACAATCCTAAAATCAAGACTCCAAATCAGATTCACCTTTGATGATGCAACATAAGACAAGAGATGTGCTAGCCAAGCTATACTCAAAATAATTCCTAGCTAGCAACATTTGTCCATGGAGTTGGAACGATCAATCAACAATGATGTTGATGTCAAGGAGTGAGCTCAAGTCCATTGCAAGGGCCTCTTACCAAACAATTCAATTTATGAGAACTACCTTGTTGCACTCAACAAGAGAATCTCTATGTTGGTTGTTAGTCTTGCGTAGGTTCACTGGTTGACCTAATAGAGGATATATCAATAGAAAAGAGAAGTGTAAGCCATTGATCAAGCTGATTTCAAAACAATTCGACAATATCAAATGACTTGGAGAGATTGTTAGATCAACAAAGCAAAAGAGAGCAAGGCGAGAGAAGTGAAGTGTAGAGAGAAGGAAAAAAGAAAATTTGCAACCATAATAAAGTGTAGGCCAAGCGAGTAGCAAATGTCACCTGTCTGAAAAACATGATTAAAGAAAAAGCTCAATCAGACCTATTGGATAGCTTTGATACCATAAAAAAGTTTAGGGAAAGAGGATTCTCATTGATTGAAGTGTACAAAACATGGTTTAAAAACACAAGATCGGTCTTGACCGATCCTGATTGAATTATGGATTGGCTGATCCAGACTAATTCCAATCCAGATTGGCCGATCCAGTCAAAAATCAAAACGTGAGTCTCAAGGATTAGCCGATCTTGATCAGATCGTGGATCGGACTGGATCGGACCTAGCTGATTCCAATTTGTATCAGCTAATCCGGCATGGAATCAACCGACTTTTAAAACCATGGTATACAATGCCTCTAATAATAGGTTTAAATAGATATTGAAAAGATAAGAATGGATTATTAGGAAAAAAATAAAGAACGAGAAAGATAAGGACGGAAACCAAATTAAAACAAATATAATATAATAAAATCTAATATAATCTTATCAAATCCAATCTTACAAAATCCTATAAAAATATTTTATTTCTTGATACATAAACTCTACAAAATGTGGAAGAATATCTGATGGCAACTGGAAGAACGCTCCGAACCTATCCATATGAAAGAGCCGAGGTGCACTTTTGAGCCAACTTTTTCCACCCATGGGTGGGGCTATCAGTACTACCCTTTCCAGTCTACCACTTCAGCATTAAGGCATCTTCAAAGTCGAAACTTAAAAAGTGCATCAAATTCCATGATAATGGCATTGATCTAATTTAACTATTGTGTTAGTGCCTCAAATGTTATCCCATATGATGAGCACCCATTTCGATTAGTTGGTATACCCGAATTTTTGGGGACCTGATCCGAGATACCTGATTAGATTGGTCAAATTAGAAATATTTTGGATACCAAGTGTTGATTTCCAAGTGATATTGGGATTAGTATTCGGCGTGACAATATATAGTCCTGTTTGCAGGACTTTTAGGAGATCTTTAGAAGCTATAATCTTCAAGATAGTGGTGAGAGATCTGTAGTAGCTATTATCTTCAATATAGTGGAAATTTCTTCTTGATCGTCTTCACTCTGGACCTAAGCAATATTGCTAAATCATATAAAACTCTTGTATGATGTGCGATTGTTCTTTCTGGTTTGTTTCATGTTGCCATCAACCCACATTCGACCTTTTTGTCATAACATATCCTTATCTGAAAAGAACTTGAGACCTCCAACGTCCAATAATTTTGTACGTTTCATATCGGGTAGTCTGGCAGGTTTTCACCCTACGGATAATGAAATCAACAGAGTATTAGTTTGAACCAGGTCACCAAAATTTGAACTAACGTAACATGTACAACTCATACTGTGGATTTGGAATCCAAAAGGATCCACAATATCGGTAAAAAATGATTTGAAAAATACCAAACAGTATTTGATACAATGGATTTATTTCAACAAAAGATGTGCGAAAGTGATGCTAAAAGCACTAGGGCCTGACACATCAGTCCCAAAAAAGTGATTTACACTTTTTGGGACTGATGTGTCCTGCCAGGTGTTTTTAGTACTACTTTTGCACTTGGGCATGCGTACCTAATATGAAGGGTAACAGTTTATAGGACTAAGGCTGAAATTTTCATTGACGCAAACTGTAAAGTAAAAGACTTCATATTATATGATTCCAAAATCCTTGACAACAAAGTCAAGATGGCCGAGTTGGTCTAAGGCGCCAGTTTCAGGTACTGGTCCGAAAGGGCATGGGTTCAAATCCCATTCTTGACAAACCGTTTTTTATTTTAGTTGGTGTATATGTTTATTTCTAAATTTCTCTAAAATACTTTACTCTTCTCAAGTTTTGCCCTTTTTATATTGTTTAACATGGGGAAAAAAAAAAGAACTGAAGATAAACTCTATAAAGTATTATCCATGCTCATCTTATAGTCTCTTGAATACTATATTTCTCAAGTTGCCTTTTTAATATTCTTGACAGAGGAGCAAACTAAGTTGATCTTGATCCACCACCTAACACCAATAATAACCAACAAGTGGAAAAGATAGCTGTAGAGACTCTATAAGGTTCTCCAAGAGAGAGAGAGAGAGAATGGGGGAGGTGAATGAAGTGAAGTTGTATGGAATGTGGGCCAGTTCTTACTCTAAAAGGGTCAACTGGCCTTGAAACTTAAGGGTATACCCTACGAGTACGTAGAAGAAGATCTAAGTAAAAAGAGTGAGTTGCTTCTACATTACAACCACCCTGTGTCCATAAGAAGGTTCCTGTACTGGTACATAACGGAAGACCCGAGTCCCTCGTTATCCTCGAATACATTGACGAATTCTGAAACAACACTCCTCCTCGGCTACTGCCGGAGGATCCTTACGAAAGAGCCAAGGTCTGGTTTTGGGCCAACTTTTGCACTCAAAGGGTGGGTTTCATTCACTTAATTCTTTCTTAAATCTTTTAAGTTGCTTGTCAGGACATCTCTGGCGAGGAAAATTAGGCGAAATTGGGTTAGCAACTCACTTTCCAAGATACTAAAAAATGCCGTGGGTTTTCCTTTCTTCGGCATAAGTCGAGACTAGAACTGTCAATGAGCTGAGCCTGAGCTTAGCGAAGTTAAAAGCTCGGTTTGGTTGAGAATTTTATAATATATATTATATTATAAAATATACTGTGAACATTGTGATAATAGCAATGTTCTAACAAAGACTATAATGATTTTATATATTATATATTGTGACAATAGCTATGTTCTTACAAAATAGATTGGGTTAATGAACCATTTGGAGGATATTTGGCCTTTTTCCTTTTCTTTTTTTTTTTTTTTTTTACAAGCTGAGCCTACCTTTATGAGCCCAGCTTGGCACCTCACGAGCCTGAGCTTTGTCTTCATGTGATGGATTGCTTAACCGCCGTGAGATTAAACATCACTGTGAAGATACGAAGACGATCCAGAGTGTATAAATTAATAAGAAAACTACTCTGTGCAAGCGAACATGGAGCCACAAGCCCACCACTCTTCTTCTTTTATCTTCTTCAAGATGGGAGAATTATGTGATACTGAGACATCCACTAGAAATGTTTCATCTCACTCTGGCTTCATACCAGAAAACAAAAGCTCTTCTAGTCCTCCAAAGGAATGGGTCATGAGGATAAGTAGCAAGCCTTCAGATAGAGGAAGTTCAAAAGGGTAAAGCAAACCTAAAGATTTTCCACTCAATTTTTTGGAAACCTGTGGTGCTGGCCAAGGATCCTCTGCAGTTAAAAAAACCTGCCTGCAAGTGGCAGTGTTGTCTAGTGTATGCCACATCATCAAAAAATTAAAAAATATGTGTGACATGGCATGCACTGAACACCACCTGCATTTGCTGCCAAGGATTTTTAACTATAGAGGATCCTTAGCTATCAGTGCCTCGTGCTTGCGGGAGACTGATCCGGAGTGTGATAAGAGTAGAGTAATAGTCTTCATTTAATTTGGGTCATCAAAAGAAGCATGACCGACTGTATAAAACACGGTTTTGAAAATCAGACCGGATCATATGTTTTAGAAAGTTGGACCAGACCGGGCCCCCCCCCAAAAAAAAGCATATAACCAGCAAAACTGACTAAAACCAGCCACATGTCTTTCCAGAGGCCTATCCCACTTTCCATTAGTTGTCATATTTTTTGGTATGTAAGTTAAAAGCCCGGTCATAAAGCCTTCTAATAATGCATTATGAATTGTTTTATTTTTTTGGTATTAATTACATTTACTTTTGTTTGAAGTGACCAGTAAACTAACAGTCAAACCTGGTTCGACTTGAACCGTCCACCGATTCAACGGCCGGTCCAGTTCTCAAAAGTACGGCATAAAATGGTGATTGACCAAGGGTTAACAAATCTTTTGGCGGATGCAATTTGCAGTTTATCATCCAATCAGTCTGACCCAGTTTTGATATTTTATCAAGAGATATGAATCAACTGTGTTTTCTCTTTTGGGACCTTAGATGTTTAACTGATAGTTATTACAATCAATTCCATGCCTTATTGTGATTAATATAAGTTTAAAAACTTCTGTAAAATTTCAGCTACTCCCTAGCAATCCAATTATCATATCAGAAGGTGAAGAGCAAGAAAAAGCCATTAAAGAGCGCTTTGAGAAACTGGGAGTGTTAGAAGAAGGCTTGGCGAAAGACTTTGCAGGCAACTTCCCTTCCTTCAACGGCAAGACCCCCCGGATTCCTTGACATTGTCATGGGTACGTACGAGTGGGTGCAACCACAATGCCATCAAAGAGGCCATTGGTGCCCAGTTGATAGACCCGCACAGAAGAATCCGGTCTTCTTCTCATGGGTGACTGCTTTCCAAGACCACCCTTTGGTGAAGGAGATCATTCCACCTTATCACAAATTGGTTGAACACATTCGGAAGATGAGAGCCTTTCACTTAGCCACCAAAGCTTGATGATTAGAAATAGAAGAAAGTATTGGTGAGCATATTAAGAGTAATAATGGGCTACCTTAGCTGGTTTTTATAGCAATAGCACGCTTCTGTAGAAGGCATTGTCTTTTATCTTTCATCAATATATGTGGTGATAATTATGTATCAAAATGACATTGAATGTATGGAAATAAGGACTAGTGTGAGAACTTCTCATTCTTCTTTCATATTTTTTTTTCGGAGAATGATTGTTTGTTTTGAGACAGACCTCCATTATCGTGCATTGATTGGCACGGGATGTGTTTTTGAGTATGATGTCTTTTATTGACCACCTACTTTATCAACTGAACACTTTTTTGGACTCTTTTACCCCCTAAAACTTATAATTAACCATATACACTACAGAGGCATTTTTATTACACAACATTTAATTGCTTCGTTCTTTTTCCATTTTGAGAGGTTTGCACATGTTATTCAGGAATTGGGCCTAGCCCAGCCCAGAAACTAGGCTTTGAAAGAGCCCTGATGGGCACTACATACAGAGGCCAGACCAGACAACAGTTCCTGTTAGCCTTATATTAATCATTTTTTTCATATACATTGATGACATCATCTTGATTAGTCACAATCATTCACTGCTAGAATCCTTTATTCGTGATCTTGGTTGTAAGTTTGCAATGAAAGATTTAGGACTTCTTCACTATTTCTTAGGTATTGAAGTTCATCCATTTTATGGAGGACTATTTCTTGCTCAAACCAACTATGCAAAAGATTTATTATTATGTGTTCAAATGGTTGATGGCAAATCAATATTTACCCATATGGCTATGAAATCCAACTCACTAATGGATGTTACAACCCCATTTCATGATCCTATTCTTTATCATAATATTGTTGGTGCACTACAGTACTTAACGATGACTCGTCCAGATCTCACATACTCGGTCAATAGTGTTTGTCAGTTTATGGAAACACCTATTATTGGACGCTTTCAAGCTGTGAAATAGATTTTGTGTTATGTGAAGGGGACAACTCACTTTGGAACTTGAATTCTTGCATAAAGTACTCTCTTTTTTTAATGTTTTTTTAGATGATTAGGCTGGATGTCTATCTACTAGGAGGCCAACTACAAGTCTTTGCACATTTATAAGAAGTAATTGCCTATCTTAGAGTGCAAAGAAATAGTTGATTGTAGCTCACTTTAGCATAAAAGTAGAGTATAGTGCCATGGCATCCACAACTGCAAAGCTAATTTGGTTATCATTAATCTTGTGTGATATTGGTATTGTTTTATCAAAGCTGACCACTCTTTTCTGTGATCACATTAGTGCACTTTACATCGTAATCATATGTTTCATGCACGGATAAAGTATATAAAAATTGATTACCACTTTGTTAGATAAAAAGGTTTCTCTTAGTGCTTTGATTATTCGTTGTTGTCACTTTATCACACCAACTTGCTAACATATTTATAGAACTCTTATCCAAGAATCTCTTCATTGATTTGAGATCCAAACTAGGTGTGTGGCCACATCCCCAGTCCAGTTTGTAGGGGAATAATAGAGAAGGATTCAAAGAATCTAGCAAATCCAACGACGCATCCAGCATTTCCAAATCCAACGCATCCAGCGAAGCATCTAGTACACCCAATTCGTATATGGAGAATTCCTTAATGGAATTATAAGATAGTTGTAGAAGATTCTAGGTTTGTGAAGTGACCTACTTCGTAAAATATGTAAAATATTTTATTGAGTTTCTGAAACTCCATTGTTATAAACGTTTTATCTATTTAAAAGAAATGGTGGTTGCTTTCTTCTCACATTGAGAGAAAACATTTCTTAAATACCTTAAGTTATTACAAAACAATAATGAAATCAATTCTCTTCCACCTAGTCTTGTCTTGTTTTTGTGTGGAAGATAACACAAAGCCTTAAGACGTTCTCTATACAATAGTTGATTCCTATGCACCATTATATATGTTATATATATCTCTTAAAGAAAAGATATTTAGGTAAATAAATATCATTGTCTAGATGTTTCAAAGGAATCAAAAACCCTAATTTTGGGGTTAGTTAGTTGAAGAGAGAAGAAGACTGAGACAAGGAGATAATGGTTAGAGGTCTCAACTATAAAGTTCAATGATGAGATGACCAAAAAAGAACATTTACTTTTCGCAAGCTTCACCACCAGTTTTGATGTTTCCATGGTAACAAGTCTCTTGAGAGAACCTCCTAATTTAAGCAAGAAAGGCTGTTCTTTTGTCTGAATTCTTTTCATTAGGTTATACAACATGTATGGATATATTGGATTGGCATTAAACAATTTATACGAGATGTCAACAAAAAAGAGGAAGCTATTTATGTGAATCCGCTCAAAAACCATGTAAATCCATCGAAGCTACAGTTGTCATTCGCGTAGAAGAATGTCACCACACAAAATCTTGAAATTTTAATAGAAATGTAATAGGATATATCCAATTTTTTTTTTAAATTATCAAATATAAATATGGATTCTATTTTTAAATATCTAAAATTCACATCAGACATAGATGAATCTATATTCACTTCGTTTATAGCCCTTAAACAGAGTACTTAAAAACATGCTTCAAAGAGGCTTGGAGGGTTGGCTTTTCCTTTCTCTGCTCAATGTGAGAATCAGTTAATCACATTTTCATTAATTATAAAATGATTTAATACATATTTCTATACACATATATGTATATGTAGTTACCATACAACATAAATGCCTAAACCAAGCCAAGCTAGGCTGATAAAGAAAAATAACAGAGGATTGGGAATGCTCCCCTTAACTAACGCTAACCACCACCCCCGGCACATCAGGGCTGAAAAGTGACATGCACCTCTTTTCGGTGCCTGATGTATCCCACCCCTGTCAGGGAGCAGAGGTCAGCGGTTTTCTGGGGAGATTTCCCCAACCAACCTCGAAAAATCACATGCCGAGCCCCTTACACATGCAGGCTTAGCTGCCTCCTGCCAACCCTAATGGACGAACACGAATTGAAAATTAATGCTTAAGCTCTCATCGCCTCGTAAGAGAGTGCCTTTATTTTACACAATTGCCTCTAAAGAACCTACACAATTGCCTATAAGCCTAAAGTTATATTTTTACCCAAAATAAACCTAAACGACCACTTCAGTGATGATCCCCGATGATCAATATGAGACCATGTAAACTAACATAATAGAAATCCAAAAGAACGAATAAGAAAACCTAAGACATTTTACAGACGCTTGAAGGCAATAATCTAATAATCTTATAAAGGAGTTCATGATTACCGATTAAAATGTCTACAAAAAACAAATAATCCAAAAGCAAACATGTCATAAGAGTAGAAATCACATTCAAAACACCTTGACCAAGATACTTGTAAAAACTCAAAACAGAAATTAGCCATATAATCTGTTCCAAGTCAAAATTTTAACTGAATTTTTTTGGACACTTCTCTCTAATCCTCAGCTTTTTGAAGTTTGCTTTTCCTTGGCCTTCTGGATCTTCAGCACCTTCTTCACAATCTTTTGTTCTTCCACCAAGAAGGCTCGAATGATCCTACAAACAAAAGCATGGTGAGTAATGTGGGATACTCCCCACTTCAAAATCTAGAAAGATGCAACCATGAAGAGTTGATATTATGGTAGATAACGGAAAAGATTAGGTACATAAATCTGATTTTCATGATGTATTAGAATGGCATCAGTGAGTGGACACATCAGTATTGAAAAGTGATAAGCACCCCCCAAAAAGTGAAAGTCACTTTTCGGTACTGATATGCAGCCCCCTGATGTCATCCTAATACATCATGAAAAGCAGATTTCCACCCTGTAGATAATAACACACCTTTCCCTGACAGCACTCCCAGACAACACTCCTCCATAAGCACGGTTTACGGTCCTCCGGTTCCTAGATAATCTAGACCTCTTGTATTCAGCAGGTCTCAAATGAGGAATCTGACAGAGCAAAAAATTTGCATCAGATTGAGACCATGAGTAAAGCAAATCACAAGTTTGCTAGTTCAAACAATACAATTCCCAAATATAATTTTGGAAAAGAGAAACTCAATATAGTAAACTAGTCTCTATACCAGACCACATGTCTTCTAAAAATAAAGACATTTAGACAGAGAGAAACAAAACTAGAAATCATCACTCCAAGCGCCAGACACATCTGAGCTGAACATCAAAGCTATAGGGCAACAAATTCATAAAAATTCTAAAAGCTTCTAATAAGCCAAAAACAGAAGCCACCATTTATCAAGCATAAATAAAACTAAACCAAAGTCGATAGCAACCAGACAATTTTCTAAGAAATGCACAATCAAATGGAAAACACAACAGATGATGTCAATATTGAGATGAAATGGAAAGACAGGGTAGTGAAAGCAAATCAATCGAAAATGTAGAATCCAAGGATGGCTTGAAAGCTCTTCACAACAACAACAACAACATACAGCCTTATTCCAACTATTTGGGGTTGGCTACACGAATCCTGTTCCACCATTCCGCTCTGTTTAGGGGCTGAAAGCTCTTCACAAGAATTTAAAAATTATAAAAAAATAAAGAACATTGCCGAGGACAAAACAAAATGGAAGCACAAAATCAAATGGTAAAAGGCACAAGCCATACTACCACATAGCAGACGAAAAATGGAACATTGAAAATAGTATTAATAGAAAGTTAAAGTAGTAAGCAAATGCCAAAGAAGCCTTTTACAATGAAAAGTTAGTTAGAAATTTAGATATATTCAACAGTTAGAAAAAATTATCGTGTAAGCAAGGGAATAGAAGATGCCAAATACAAGGAAGAAATATGATGAAACAGAATGCCAACTAATGTTCCTTATTCTGCTTCATAATAATTCAACTGTAATATAGCCGGGTCAAAGCAGAAAGAAAAAGAACTCTTCAGAAGAAAAAAATAATGGCATTTAAAAAGGCATACCAACAAAACAAAGTAAAGCAGTCAGAATAGGAATTTCAATAAAAATTATAAATAAACAAGCTTACACATTCTATACCTAATTCGTAATTTACTACGTATGAATTCAGCATTTTTCTGATGAATAACAAATTCAGTATTATTATTGTCTATGAATTTAATAACTAAGGAACACATGCAACACTTCGACCAGCATACAGGCCTTTCCAGCACAAGAAACACAGCGATAAGATAGATCCATCAAAAAATAACCCCCAGATAACAGACATGTACTTTCATATTTTTCAAATTGAAAGTTAACAATGAATCAAAGTGTGAATACGGGAACCGCTAATCCCTCTTCATTTCGTGACCATATGTATGTGTGTATAATTTAAAAAAATTACCAAACCAAGCTTTTAGCAGGCTGAGCTTAATGAAGCTCAGCTCAAGCTCACTTTGAAAACAAGGACAAATCCAGGCTCAGCGCATTTCCACCCCTAATTACATAGGTCACTCTATCGACTCACTCATTAGACCTTCCTATCATCATTCACTCAGCTCCTCCATTTCCCTAGATCACACATCATTAAAGACCCCCAATAGATTTGGCCTTAAAACAAAACTTTGACGGTTGCTCCATGGGAAACCTGGGAACTTCTGGTATTAGTGGCATTTTTAGAGATTCGCAAAGGACATGTATTAAGGAATTATCTGGCCCTACAAGAACAGAACACTATCACTGCATAAACAAAGGCATTACTTGCAGTCTGAGATTATTAATATCTTTGAATATGCAACATCGTCTGCTAGTGGTGGACGGTGAATCTATGTAATTGGTTGGTTATCAAAAAAGGCAAGGGGCCCATAGAGGCTGTCCCACCTCATAAAGGAAGCTCTATCTATTGTTTCATCCTTAAACATCTCATGGGGAAGTCCTTAGGGAGTTTGTAGTTTGGCTATGAGAATATGGAATCCACATTGTGATGTTTTCAGCTAGGCCCAGCCTGTTTTATTGAGTCTTGCATGTTTTTTCTAGTCTTCTCTTCTCTGTATCTTTTCCGTTCTCTATCAATGAATCTTCAAAGTTATCCATTAAAAAACAATGAATCAAATAACCACTATGAAGTAAAAATCCTCTGAAATTTTGGTAAATGTCAAGTGGCACCAACATTAGGGCTACATTAGTGTTCATGGGAACAGATAACCGAATCAACAACTAGAAAATTGTAACCCCTTCAAAAGAAGACGAAGAAGAAGAAGAAAATTGTTCCCCTGAAACTTAAAAGTGAATTTCTCAAATTATCTGCTGAATTTTTCCAGATAATTCAATGGACTTAGAAAATTACAAATCATATTAATATGTACACAAATAGAGTAAATTATGAAAAGTAAACAATACTTTTAATTAAACATTAAAAAAGATCACTCAAGATCCAAATAGTTCAAAAAAAGGGTCCCACTCAAGATCCTGACACGGATCAATGGTAGACAACAAAAATGAGGCAGATCTTTCTGTTGTTTACAGGAAAAAGAATCCATCCATAAAAAACATTTGTTTCTCCATTGCCAAATACCTTTGAAGATAATACCATACCATACAATAATGATAAAGATCTCACGAGAATCATATAAACAAGTACACATAAAAAATTTAACCAGCGCAGTACAGTAGGCCCAACTCAACTGACACAAAACTTACACATGCAACTACAGCTGATCGCAGAACTAATGCTTCATTACAAACTTCCTAACGGAAAATGAACACTGAAAATTTACCCATAGAACATCCTGAGTAGTCAACCACATACTGCCAGACACATACATGTACAATCACAGGTGCACACATGAATGACCATGCACGCACACGGCACATGTGAGTGATACCCACATCCATGAGCGTGCGATGGCACTGACTCATCCTTCAATAAATAAACATCACAATGTTTATAAAAATATAATCCATATCCAAACATGAGAAAAGGTTTCAGAAAACATTGTAGATTCTAGTTATATCTATGCAAAACAATACTACGATATCTGAGTATTTTAAGCACTTGAGTTGGTTTGACATGATTCTGCAAATCTTATTAAATGGATGATAGATCAGGGAGAAAAGAAAGGTGGCAAGAGAATACATAAATCATAGCACAACATGGGAAAGCCACCTATCACATAATGTTCATTTACATCCATGACTTGTTATTTTTGCTCATTCATTTTACGATTTATAAGCAACACTGAGATATTACTTTAAGAAGAACAGCCATTGCCGACACAAACACTATTTTCGCCTATTTCATTAGGTTCATTTACATCACTGACTCGCCATTTTAACTCCTTCATTTTATTATTTATAAGCCACTGAGATATTGGTTTAGAAAGGAAAGCCACTGCCAACAAAAACACGTCTTCGACCTATAGCTTAATGTTCATTTACCATTTCCACCTATCACACAATGTTCATTTACTTTAACCCCTTCATTTTACATTCAATGCCTCATTACTCAGGGCATCAATCAACACTCTCAAACGGTAATTTTAATGCATGAAATTGATCAAATAAAAACCAAGACAACAAGAAAAACACTAAACCACGATAATCATCTACATATGATAGAAGAACAAGATCAAATATAAGATATTCAGCTAAACTAGATGATTATAACATGAATTCGTACCCCTTGGATTCTCTTTCCGGTAACAGGACACTTGGGCCCGCTTGCTCTCTTCTTAGTGGTCTGGTAGACGAGCTTCCCACCTAAATCCCAATAAAATTATCATAAACATGAACCAAAAACACTACTGAAGCCAAACAAAGTGAGGAAACGTAGACAAGAAAATGAAGGTACATTAGCAGAACACACATCAGCATCAAATGTAAACGATACCCTTGAGCATTCAGAGAATCCGTATAAATACCCCCAAAGATCCACAATAAAAATAAAGCAAATTAATAACAAAGACTGAAGGTCGATCGAATAAACAACAAAAGAAAGTATCAGATCCCAATGCATTCAGTAAAACACATCATCGATCGATGATTTATATTAGTACGCAGAGAAATAAGTATCATGAACAGCTTCTCAGAAAAATAAGCAACAAATTCTAAAGTTTGGGAGGGTAAAAACAAACGACAACTGAAACTATACATTAATCGGATACAGTACCAAGAACAAAGACGCGTCTTCCAGATCAACAGAATCATACAAGTTGGAATAAGTAAGAAATAAGTAAGAATTACAAACAAAGAAATCGAGGGTTTTCAGAGCGAAAAGAAACAGAAAGATTGAAACCAGCCAGGGTTTTGATTCATTTGATTTGCAAACGGAGAAGATAATCATACCAGGGGTTTTGACGACCCTCGTCTGGTTGGATTTGGTGGCATAGCTATGCCGCTTCCGATACGTTAGGCGCTGAACCATTTTCGAGCGATTAAGCCCTCCCTCCCTCTCGCTTTGTGCCGCTGGGCGAAGGAGAATAGGCTGAACCAGAGGGTTTTGTTCTTAGAGAGGGAAACAATAAAAAGAATTCTTAGCCTCGCGCGCGCCCTAGATCCGACGGCTTCAGATCAAGATTTCTATTTACTGCCAATCCATTGTGAAACACGAGCCTGAAAGGGTATTTTGGTAATTAAAATACATATTTTTTATTTACTAAGGAAAGGATCTGCTATATCCAAATTTGTTTGTCCCCTTGTGTCCCCACACTAGAGGGAGCAAATGCTCTTTTGGACTTAGTTGCTTAACCCTATAAACCCCTTTTTGATCGGTAAGGATTTTAAACGCCGACGCCTAACCTGCACCGCATCCGCTGATGGTTAAGCAAGTGAAAACATAGTGCTGAAAAGTGATTTTCACTTTTTGGGGGAGTGTGAAAACACTTCTGACACTGATGTGGCCTCCCGTTGACCTAGGCGTTTGCATTTGCCGAGCGTAGAAAAGCCTCACCACTTCTTGATGGGTACTTATATTTTCATTTGAAAACTGTTTTTACAGTTTTTACCCTAGACATTTCACATTTTGTGTATGGAGATAGGGGTCTGGGGAGATCCTTTTCTCTATTGGGACATCCTTTTTTCTTATTGTTAGGCCTTGAGCTTGAAAATTGGTGTGACCAGTGTGACATAGACACCAGACTGACAGGTAATGTGTTTTGGTTCATCTCAGATTTGGTGTGACCCCTTAATGAATGACCAAGGATTGCTCAGCATCAGGGGGGACACACATCAGTGTCAAAAAAGTGATTTACATTATTTGGGGTGCTTTCCACTTTTTGGCGCTGATGTGTCCGCTCTTGATTTTGGGTAGACCTTAGTCGTTCATTAAGGGGTTGTACCAAATCTTGGGTTTTTTTGTTTGTTTGTCTCCTTTTGAATTTGGTGCCACTTTTTGGAAACTTTTTAATTTGAACACCTTTCTCTTACTCATTTAATCCTATACATCCTACCTGTCATGCTGATCACACTAATTTTGGTCACAGAATATTTGTTCCCTTACGTGCCATTTTAGGATTAAGCATATTCATGTGGCCAAACAGGCCCCACAACTGACAACCGTGTCCACTGGAAATTTGCCTGAATCAACTCAACTAGGTCACTCCATGGGTAAATGTTATAGAAAACTCATTCAAGTTAGACCACTTTTACACTGGCTAGAATAATTTAAAGAGATTGTCTCTCCAATGTCCAACTGCTCATTAATATGAGTAGTGAACCACCATAGAGAATCAGATCTCTCAGTAAAGATTATTGGCAAATTTTAAGTTCTTCCAACTATTTCTAGATTCAGCATGTTCTAAGATCCTGCAACAAAGCAGGTCATATTATGATAATGGTAATAGTTAGAGAACGATATTCTAGAATCTAGAACTATAATGGAATTCCGGAATTTTTAAATCCCATCGTATGTAATTTAGAAGAATTTTGCAATTGAATGAATCGAGCTCCTTACCAAAAGCAAAGAAAAGGAAAAACGAAAAAAGAGTGGGTTGGTTATGATATCCCACTAAATCTTTCACTTAAATTAGGATAATGGGTGAAGGTATATGGATAAGGCTATAAGGGTTCCCTTTACACTTGTAGATAAGGAAGATAAGGATGAGAATCTCTAAACATCAAATCAAGTCTCCACGAATCGAAATCCACTATCAGTCCCAGTAAGGGAATTTTCAACAACCACAACGATAGGAGTCTTTTTGTTTTTGATAGGTAATTATAGGGGTGAAGATGGGTTTTAAACCCAGGTCTGTGGTACAACACCTACAGTACAACGGGGGAGTATTACCTGCGCCGACCCTCTTTGTGCGACGTCGTGAGACAAGACAGAGGGGAAGTATCATTTCACTTTTTGGGGG